>CAODLS010374147.1:0-24001 GCA_948243855.1 Flueggea neowawraea
TCTTATAGACATTATGATCCAAACTGTTGAGTGGTATTCTACTTGTTGAATTCGGCCATAACCGATTTTAAATTGGGCACAAGTTTTTGCTCCTAGAGTACATACTAGATTATCATAATCTAAGAGTTTACAATTATTGCCGCCTAAGCCTAACGTAGCTCAGCATACATTCACGTATGACTCAGCATCAATCGATTTTATAAGCAGTGAATATCACAGATAAATATGACAAATAATAATACATAGTTATACACAAGTAATTCATAGCAATACACATATATTTACTATCCAACCAAAAATTAAACTAGCATATCCTTTTATTAAGTTTTGAATTGAAAGTACACTAGATGTATAATTATCATCTCGGTCTTAATAATTAACTATACTATATTTAATTTCATAGATAGTAAATAATGATTATTTGGATTCTCTTTTAAAGTCATACGACTTAGGGGAATCCATGTTGGTCATCTCAATTATTAAGGCATACTCAATAATTGGACAATATATTAACACATAAAATATTGCAAATCAAAATTAAGGCAAATCAATTTAATAATAAACCAAAAACAATAAATGAAATCATCATCACTTATTGAACCAACATGCATCAAAACAATCAATAACAATATTAATACACGTATATTAACATTGGACAACATTATCACACAAATAATACTTATTAAAATTACCCCAAAATAATACTACATGAATATAGTATTATATCTTTCGCGTTTGTCTCCCAATTGGACACACAATGGATCACAATCCAATGTGTAAGAATAAAATTCATAAGTGGTTACACCAACTTCTTGAGAATTCTACAAATCATACGACCTTAAAGTAGATCTCTCACTTCTCATGATCTTTTTTTGCGATCATGGAGTAATATTGAACATTTGTGCACTAAATGCACAATTACATTCTACCCATTACGACCACCATCTTCCAAAAATACTCATTTTGGAAGTCGTGCAAATTTTCTTAATTCGCACTTTGTTCGATGCACTATGGTTTTACCTCATTAGTTTATTTGTAACAAATTACAAATAAAATGAGTATATACATGCTCTTGCATTACCCAAATAATTGAAATCTCATTTCAATTATATAATTGAGGACCATATTAGCACGTTTTCAAATTAATTATTTCGAAAAACTAATTTTCAAAATAATTCTTGGAACAAAATTCATTTTTCATAATTTGTCAACAATTTTTATACATCAAACAAATTGGTAAAATTGATCTTAAACTCCAAAAATTGTGAAAAATATACCTAAAATTCCAAAAAAATCAAAAATAATTTTCCAAAAAATTTCGGAAGAAACGGTCGTCGGGACATGTGTCACGCACTCACACGAGCCACGTGCTTGAACACCACACGCACCAACTCGCCTACACGCGACACACGCACCACATCCATTCCGCCACCACGTGTCATTGTCACAGATGTACACGTGTCAACATGGACACGTGTCACACTGTGATTCGACCACGTGTACAGAGGAAACAAAGCTTCGCCATGTATCATAACACGTGTCGACGATGTGGCAGACACATGTTCGAAGTCATAATCATTTAAATAAATATATTTAAATTAAGCAAACAACCATGCCAAAATAGATGAATAATAACAGAGTGTACCACTGGTCATTCTCAGAATAATTTAAACAAATACATCATTAAATAAACACGCATGCATAGTAGACATTTAACTACACAGGTTATTACGAAGTATAATATAATATATTATTCAGAATATGGATTACTTATTCCAAATCTCATGTAAACAAATTCTTAGACATTTTCTATGGTATCCCAAGTCGAAATATTATAAATAACAGACAGGGATGCATAGCATACGGTTATTTACAAAAAAAAATATAATAAATTTTAAACAAATTATACAAACAATTCTAAGCAAACAAAACAGACAAATAATACGAATGTTATTACTAAACATATCTAAATATTCTACGTACTGAATTCTTATTCCATTTCTCATATAAACCAAATTTTAGGATTTACTGATATTTTAATTAGTCCAATTTACATGGCAAATACAGACATAGCAAAAGCAAAATAATTTCTAAAAACACAGTCGATTCTTGCTAGAAATGGAAGAAAGAAATGAGTAGAGAAAGAGATCTTACCTCAATTAATCGAAAGGAAATGGAGGAGATACAAGGAGAGGAAAGGAGAGGAAAATCGGATTTTGGAGGTGGAAGAACGTTTGAAGAGGTTTGTGGTCGAACAAGGTCAGTGATGGGGTATTTATAAACCCTATCACCAAAACACACCGTTTTACTTATTTACTGGGTCGTTACGGGCATAACACATAAATTACGTGCGTAACTGGCCTTTTACGTACATAATTGCACATTTTACGTAAGTAACGAGACTCCATAATGTTTTCCAGAAATTGTTTGCCCTGTTATAACCAAAAATTAGGTGCGAAATTCCAACCTTATGCACGTAAAAGTGTCTCTCCAGCTTACGTACATAACTTAAGACCATCACTCGCCCTAAACATCATCCCGGAACTCGTAGATCTAATTGGAATCTTACGAGACATTACAAATGGGCTCTTTATATTCTATATATAAGTAGAGAGTGAATATGACTATTTATTTTTAGAGAATCAAGTTTCACTTTTTATTCTCTTTATCATTAATATGACTAAAATTCTAATACAATTTAAAATTTTCTATTGGTCAATTATATATTTTTAATCTATTTTATTAATAAAATATTAAAATTTAAAAAGTATTATTAAAGATGATTTTTATTTTTACTTTTTAAAATTTATGATACTGTTTATATATATATATATATGCCTTAAAATAAAGAGCACGGTTGTGAGTTGGTTGTATAAAGACATGTTAGCAAATTTAAACAAACATTAAATTCGTCCTACTTGTCCCAACTTTATGCACTGAATGGGTCCTTTGCCAATTTTGTGCACGCTAGCCAATAACAATTAACAAATCAATTCTTGACTAGAACCAAATTAGTTCAGCGTCGTGTCCGTTTTATATTCGATTTGAATTTAACTATCATACTTTGTATTAACATATTTTATTTATTTTTAATAATTTAAACTGTATTAAAATTATTTTAATAATTATAAAAGTGTCAAACACATTAAAAAGTGTATATGCAACATAATGACTTTTTAATATGTTGATAATTTTATAACTGTCAGATCAATTTAAATTTAATGATAACGGTTAAAAAGACGTAAAATACAAATATGTAAAAATACTATAGCTCATCTCGAGAGGGCTTTCCAATTATAAATTTTGTTATAATCTACCAAATGATGCATTTGTCTTGTCAACTTTGCTTAATTTGGCTCTATTTCGAGTTTTTCTCGAGCTAAGTTCTGGTGGCTCGTGAACATTTCAGTCTTGTGACGAGTCAAACTCTAACAAATTTATAAGATTGTGTAGTTCAAACACGATCCTGAAGTATTTTAACTGAAAGCTTGACTCGATTTGATTACATCCTTTGCACTATTATAGCTTTTTGATTTCGTTTTCCTTTTTTTTTTGTCACTATCATGTATTAATCTTTTAATTTTTTTAATGGTAAATAAGGGTTCTTTTTTATATTTTGTTGACCCCCACTATAATTGTTGAATAAAAGCTTCAAGGTTTGCTTGAACAATTATTATTTAATATTGATCAATCAATGAAAATAGAATTGGAAGATTGTAGAACGAGATAACAGCTCTTCAGTGCAATTAAAAAGCTATAATTTGATCGATTAAAAAAGTTAGGATTTAAGTAGGAATAAATTGTATATACTAATAAATTAAAGAGAATAACTCATATTTTTAAATTTGAAAATGTTGACATAATGTGTCGGGCAAATATGAAAGAAATACGCCATAAATTTGGATCCAAATGTGTTTGTTTTCAAAGTGCAACTGTTCCTTTTTAAAATAAAATGTCACAATTTTATTGCTCAAACTTATTGCTTTTACTAAACAATTTTACCTCTTAATATGTTGAATTGAAATACGTAAAACTTCGCAAAAATAAATTTACAAATTTAACTATATTATAACTCTTAAAAGATATATCAATCCATCTGTTTTTCTTACTATACGATCTCCTAATTCATAATTTTCATCCTCCTGCAATTTCGATCCAATTTACCATAAGCAATAACAACCAATACACTGTAGCACTGGTACTTGTTCCTTTTACATAACCAACAAAACAACAGTAGTGAAGAATCCACATTAACTTCTGACTTCTACAATAACTAAGTGGCAAGTGGTCGTTTGTCTCTTTGCCTATTCGCGTAGCTATACCAAAACTACAAGCATGAGTATTTATTCTTGGTACATTAACGCAGAAAATATGTTGCAAAGTTAACAAGTTAAAAAAAAGTATATGATTTAAAAAAAAAAGTATATTGCTAAGTAAAAATAAGTGTTAGAAAAAGTTGTCCGCCCATGACGGGTAAATCGAACTCGGCTGATCAAGTATGAACCGAGACCATGGACCGTGACCAATTGAAAAGTCCAATTGGGAATGAAATGGGTTCGTAAGGCTCACGAACCCATTTGATGGCTATATAAGAAGGTTTCCTCTTCTTCACCTCGATTCAACAACTCTAACACACACACACAAATAAGAGAGAGCTCTCAACGGGAGAGAGAGAGGTCTCGACCTCCTGTCCCGAGTCATGCACAGATCGCGTGTGATATCTAGACTGCGAAACAGCAGAATATTCCCATTGACATTTCAATCGTGGTTTGCTTGCAAGACCAACATAAAACTAGTTCTGCTTCGCTGCTAACTTCCGCTGGAATCAAGGTTAGTAAGTCAAATTTATTTATTATACTATTTATTAGTTAAACTTGTATATGATTTCTTCTCCGCTAACAACATTTTAATTATAAATAATATATATCATATTATTTTCTTAAAATAATTTTTTATGAGAAACAAATCTACTATTCGCTGTAACTATCTACTAAATTGTACACGTTCCCTGGTACTTGACTATATAATTATTAAGTTATTGAAAAATTGGTGATTGTGTTGAGGGGAAAATTTTATAGAAAGAAAAAAGGTGAGAAATGACATCTTTTTCTTTTTCTTTGTAAAAAATAATAATTCAATGGGCACTCGTTTCTTGCACATCCATTCTATAAATTTCGTTCTCAACACCCACATACCTCTCCCACTTTCTTGCTTATCCTCTCATATCCCCTTTGTAACATTTCATAGCCTCTCCTCATCTCGCTTCTTTCTTCCTCTCCCCTATAACCCACACATCATCCCTTCCTCTTCCTCCTACACATCTCTTTTCTTTGATTTCTCCAAACTCTTTTGATACAAACGTTGATGCTTCTCAATTTGTTCTTGATGTTAGAGACTACTCATGTCTCCTGAAATCAGTGAAATCCTCCTCTCTGGTTTTATGATCAACTCCACTGTCAGGCGCAGGACCCATCTTGTTCAATCTTTCTCTGTTGTCTTCCTTCACTGGTTCTACACTATCTCATGAACTCCCTTCTCCTCCCACTCCTCCATTAGATTCCTTCCTTACCATTTCTTTCATATCATATAATCAATAACCCCTCCAATAATTTCTGGGTGCTTTGCCTTTTTCCAAGCATAGTTTTCCAGCATCAAATTAATCCCTAATTAAGTGTTAATCTAGTTAATAATCTATAATTATTGCTAGCTAGATACAAAACCATGGCCTGTAGTTCTAGTGGGTCGAGCGTGTTGAGGAGCTCCAGCTCGGAGGAAGGTGTCCAACTGGTAATGGATCAAAGGAAGCGTAAGAGAATGCTGTCCAATCGCGAATCGGCACGTAGATCGAGGCAGAGGAAGCAGAAGCACCTTGGTGATCTGACGGCACAAATTGGTCAATTAAGGAAAGAGAACAGTGAGATATTGAGCAGCATGAACGTAACCACTCAGCTTTACTTGAACATTGAGGCTGAGAATTCCATCCTCAGAGCCCAGATGGCTGAGCTTAACCACAGAATGGAGTCTCTCAATGAAATCATTAACAGTGTCAACCTCTGCAATGGAATTTTTGGTGCTGAAGATGCAATTACAAGTGATGGGGATGATTTTTTGATGATGAATCCATGGAATTCTTCTTTCTCTTTGAACCAGCCCATTATGGACATGGTTATGTATTGATCATCGTGGTTAATTTTTGTATTATGTGCCATTTATGGATTTAATTGTGAAAGTTCTTTGGGTTCTGATATGTAGTACGATGTTGGAAGAGGATGGTCATTGGTTTGTCATTGATCTGTAAAGTTGGGTTGGAACTGTAACTCTCAATTGGTCTTCAATATTGATGGCCGTTGTTTTTATTATAATTTCTTCACTTTTTAGAGTCCATTAATTGGAGAAATTATTAGAATAATTTGCTAGCCATCTTATGGATTTCTTTTATGATTAATAATAATAATGATGAGCACCTCATTATTGGATTATTTAATCCAATTATGCCCAATTGCTTACATCACAAATAAAAAAATCTATTAATTAATGATCACCTAACATTTTATAACAAAATTAAGTATTAAACATGTCTGACACGTATTTCATCAATAATTGTTTTTAGATCTCGATAGATATATAATTTTCGTTATAATTATGATTTTATGGAGGAAAAAAGAAGTAGGAATAATATAGAAACATTATTGGTTTTCATTGTTGGATTTAATTATGGATTTGGACAAATTTAGTGGAAGTCTAAAGCTTGATTATGAAAATGAGTGGATTCTTTGTATTATTCCTTTAATTGTCAGCCTGTCAGGTTGGAAAAAAGTTCCCATCAAAACCAAATTAAATACCGCCTCTAATGTGATTTGTTAAGAACAAAGCCACTGAAAAAGCAATTGAAATAAATCTTTTTATTAGGAAAAAAGATGAAAGAAAGAAAACTACAAGTATGAAGAAATTTTGTATTGGATAATCCTTTTCAAACCAATAATCTCTCCATACACGCATGAAATTGAAGAAAAGTACCAATTTCCTGCTTGTGGCTGCTCAGTCAAACAATGTTACCCAATTTATGTATCCACTTATTTTTTGGAAATGTATATATCCAAGAGTGTATAGTATGAATTTTAAGAATATAATATATATATATATATATATATATAACAATATATATTTTCAATATCCATTTATTTATACTCTATTCTGTTTTTATTTGTGAACCATATTCTAAGTGTATTAAAACAAAAACACAATTTCCTCCCAAATCCGTCATAGTTTTACATAGGATATACATAAAAAAATACCGATGGGATCCTGGTGGTGCCCATAACTCTGTGGTTTCTACCGTTGGTTTATTATTTTAAACCCCTTTCCATAATCCAAGTCAAGTGATTAACTTGATAAAGTTTGCATTTAGTAAGCAATTTGACCTTAATCACGATGTTAATTGTACTATTATTTTTATGTTAGTGTTGTTGCCTTGTGAATTATTAAATTAAAATATTGTAAAAGTTAGATGCATACCAAGATGTACAACCTGCAATTGCTTCCCATTAATTTGTGGCCGCAAAAACTCAGGTCCCATTGCGCATGCCGTAGAACATGGCATCAGGTGCCAATATTTAAAAGAAATGGTTAATTTAATTTTTTGATTATTTTTTTAAATTCATATTTAATTAGATCAAAAACTTCCTCAAAATATTAAAAAAAAAAGAATATAAATTGATCGATGATGATGATCTTATATTCAAAGTCACATGCACAATATGCATAATGAAATTTGGTGGTTGATATTTGTTAGAATATAATTAACAACATTGTGCATATATAGATTATATATGCAGTTGATTACTGATGACCCATGATGCCAACATTTGGGTAAGAATTATTGAGATGACTGAAGAGCCAACAACTATATTTTGTCAATTAATTTATAAGAGAATTTAAGCTAATATATTTTATCCGTTTCATAATAATAATAGACTAATCACTTTTTACAGAAATTAAAAAATAACAATTTTAATAATTAAACTCATTTAATTTTATAAGTTTTTAATTTATACATTTTGAATAAATATATTGGTAATTAAAAAATTAGTTGAAGTAAGAGATTAAATAAAGATATTATTGTAATTTTGTTAATAATAAATAAAAAATATATATTTATATTTCGAGACACCTAAAATAAAAAAAGTGTATATTATTATGGATTGGAGGGAGTATCAACTATATAGATCAGATACAAAGACTTAATTGGAGCTAGTGTGTTTACAGACAAATTGACGTCAAATGGTGACCCAGAGTTTACTTAATCCATGAAAAAAAGACTAAAAGAATTAATTAATGAGTATTATGGGAGATTACGGAAGCATGAAGGCAGCCAAGTTGGACGTAAAGGTCGACATCAGCTAGCAAAGAAAAAGAGGCCTTGTCTGTAATCAGGTTTAGTGGAGGTTTAATTTCTAATTAGGCTTTCATCAAACAAGGCGGTGGTTGCCACACCACTTGATACTGAATTATATGTATAGCAATCAACATACAAGTAGGCCAAAAGCGTATATAGTTGAAATTTACGATGACATTCATGGGTGGTTGGAAACTGCAATAACTCTTTTTTTTTATTGAGCTTATATTTAAAATAAAATTTCCACATCAATAATTCGCTCTCTCTTTTTATTTCATTCTTTGTCTATTCACGTCAGATTTTTATATTTTCTAGTATTTTCAATCTCCCTTAAATATAGAAATTGAGTTTTTCAGAATATTTGTAACAATTTGTAAACAAATTCACGTAGGGTAACAGTAACGGTTAATGTTGTGTGATGATTCCTATGTTGATTATGAATGGTCGTTTATGAGTATTTTTCTTTTTCAATCAACTAAAACAACTTTTTGAAACTAAAATTATGCAGAATCACAATTGATTCGAAAACTAAATGATACTTCAATCCACAATATTAATGTGGTGAACTAAACATACCATGGAGCGCCATTGTTTTCGATGAACTTCTTATGCATATAATCTATATATGCACAATGTTCTTAATTATTTAATGTGACAAATATGATTCTATGTGATTGTTGAATTTCAATTGAGGGGACATGTTATACTTTTTTATTGGTTTTCCACTCATCTTTCCTGACCCACAACACAATGGTAGTACAACATTATAATATTCGTTTATGTTCTGAAATTCTGAAACAATATTGACCGTCCATGCATGAAATTGCTTAAACTCTGCTATGAATAATATTCCTTATTTGTGACATTCAATAATTAAATCAGTTTATACTCTGTACCTTTGCAGCTTCTATTTTTTATATTATATAACAAATAAAATCACATCCTAATCTCAACTAATACTGAACAAATTCATAATTTTCGTCTTCGACAAAAAGTGTCATCCCAAAAAAAATATATATACTAGAATTGGAAAAACCACTTGGGCCTGACATAAACAAAGAGAGGCCCAATTTTGGTCCATTTTGATTGTACATGTTTACAGAGTAAAATTATTAATTATATATTCATGCCAGACATTTTCAAAATTTTAAAAGTGCAGCTCATTAATTAATATTATAAATTTATGAATTTATTTATATATTGTTGATATTGATATGTTGTTGATTTGTTGTTGATATTTATATGTTATTTATATTTTGTTTATTGTTTATATATTATTTGAATGTTGTTTATATATTATTAATATTTTGTTTATATGTTGTTTATATGTTGTTTATATGTTGTTAATTTATTGTTTATATATTGTTTATATGTTGTTGATATTTTGTTTATATGTTGCTTTTGATATATAAACAAAAGATATCGACAACATATAAATAATACACTTTGAATTTAGAGCATCTCTAATGCATTAACTTATTCAGGGGTTAATGAGACTGCCACATCAATAACTCATTAATATTTCACTCATTATACTCTCTCTCTCTAATCGTTAACCTCTCATTAGGCTGCTTGTAACCCAGAGACCCTGAAGTCGTCCCGCGGGATATCTGCTCAGTGTTTTTATTGTTATTTTATTAAAGTCTTTAGTTCTTAGCCCCTCAGATTTTTCATCAGTAACCCAGGGTCTCAGTAAGAGTCTCGCGAGATACCTACTCAGCTTTTCACTAAACACAATTTAATTTTAATCCTCAAATTTGATCTATTACTTTATTTAATACTTTTTACCCCAAATTCATTAAATATAAATAATTACATTAAAATAAAAATAATATTATATTAAAAAAATAAATTCATTATAAAAATAAAAAAATAATATTATAATAATATTAAAAATAATACAAGGTATTAATTTGATACTTTATAAATTTAAATTTCAAGAATCTATTATCAAACCAAAAATAACAAATAAATGCTACCAATGCATTTAAAACAAATAATTCAAGTTAAAAATTAAAAAAATTTAAAAAATTAATCAAGTCATTTATATTTATTAATTACTCTAAAAATCTTACTTATTGAATTAAATGAGAAAGAGGGACAAAAAAATAATTTTAAATAACAATAATTAAGATAATAAAATAATTCAAAGTGGAAGGAGTGATAAAAAAATATCATAACTTTAATAACAGGGATTAAAACAAAATTTTAACAATTATTTTATAGTGCTCCCCACACCGAGTTCCTAGTTTGTCCTCCTAGGTGATGAGGACGTAGTAACGTGTCCCCATCAACGCGTCTAGGAACTGAGAACCAGTTCGTAGATGCGTTACAAGCAGTCTTATACTCTACTATGAGATCCATAATCACTTCACTCATCATTTATTTTATTTACAATATATAAATAGTAACAAATATATTTATTTCACATAAATATTTTTGTGAGTTAATATTTGAGTTAAAAATAGTATGAAATATATCTTTCATGAAAAAAATTAATTGAATTTTTAAAAACAATAATTTTTAAAATAAAATGATAAATCAGATAAATATTTAAATTAAAAAAATATAGTTATCAACAAGAAGAAATTTGGATTAACCAAATAAAAATAAATTATGCAAGATAATAGATTAACCAAGATACAAAATTTTTTGTTAATGTAATTTTATAGATATAATTGAGTGTTAAATTATGTGAGATCAATTTAATAGGATATATAAAAAATTATTTTTTACATTGTAGTTTTTAATATATTAGTTAATAAATATTAAAAATAAATAAATAAATAGAATGAAAAAATAAATTATTAAAAAAATAAAAAGAAAGAGATTAAATAGAAAATAAAAAATAAAAAAAGAACAAAGTGGGATCCACTTTGTCATTCATGAACCACTTCATATCATAGATATAAAGTGGTTCATAACATGATACTCTCCCTAATGGAAGAATATTATGAATGAAAGGTGTATGAGATGCATAAACCTCCTATTAGAGATATATTTATAAATATAAAAAATGTTAATAATAAATCAATAATATATCAATATATATAAATATTAATAAAATATCAATAAGATGCCGTGTGATTTAAAAACTCTCGCCCTAAACTATACGCAGAATTTGTAATATGTGAAAATTACTCATGCGAAATAAATTTTCAAAATTTTGGTGGGTATCACGCAATTAAACTTGTTTGTTTCCGCCGAAGCAAGGCCTATTGAGAACTTATCTAAGCCCAAACACAGGTTGGGAATTTAACTTATTAACGGCGGTTATCCGTTATAATTTGAAGCGGGCACATGCAAGCTCAGTCACTCACTGGTTACTCCAAAATGTCGGATACAAACCCTAAAAAATGGCGGTTCACCTGGGAGGCTCAGTCGCATACTCCAATACTGAAGCTATTCCTCTTCGATTCACACACAAATCCTTCGATTAAGTGCGCCGACCTCCATGTCCAGTTGAATTTCGCGCAACTTCAACTTGTTGTGACCTGGAACGAGGTAGGCGGTGATGAGACGGTGTCTCTTAGGGTTCCGGTTCCTAGGGTTTTGATAGACTCTGAGTCTTCGGTTAGCTTTAGAGCTTTGGAGGATCACATCGAAGTTAAGCTCGTTCTTCTTCTTCCTGTTGATCATCCTATTGTTTCGAGGTTTGATTCGGTGTTGAATTTGAGTGGTGAAGGGGAAGATGACGTGGTTTTGGATGTGGTGACACCTCTTTCTACGGACTCTGGTAATAGAATCAGAAGAAATGGATTTTTATTTATGTTGATGATTTGTGAGCTTCTTCTTTGTACTGATTAAGTGGATTTTGTTGCAGATTTAAAAAGCTTATCAGCACAAGGAGGAGGAGTACATTTTTATTGCCGAAGTTGCGCAACAAGATTGACTAAACCGCCGCTAAGGTTAATACATCTTTCCTGGTCATACATCTTTCGTTAATTTTGTCTACTACTAGTTTGGCGTGCTTTGTCTTGGCTTATAGACTTTGCATTATTTTCTTTATGAGTAGTTTATTTTGGTGTTTGGCATGTGTCCTGGGGTTCGAAACTTGAACTTAAAATTCACTAGTTGTTTATTTATTAATTAGGTAATTTTGTTTCCCTGTTCTAAAATTTCATCTTATGACTAGGCAATTTGTGGAAATGCCATCAGTTAACTGGCGAGAGGTGGCTGACAATTGGTTTGGGGCTTGTTGTTGTTCGTTTGGGGGTGTAAGTGAGAAGTTGGTGAATAGCTACGCAGATGCATATGCATGTGGAAAAGGAGTGTGTTTGTTGAATTCTACTTCAGTTACCCTTTTCAAGGGTGATCTCATAGGATTTGAGTTTTCTGAACAGGCTGAAATCAAAAAGTATGATTCTAAACAGGAAATCATTGGTCAAAAGACTCAAAGTAGAACAATTGAAGACCTTGCTAAAGACCTTCAATCTGGAGTTATGGGTGAACAGTGTTGTAATGATGAATTACGTGCACCAGTGGCTTCAAATCTGCCTGAAAATCTAGAATCTAGGCATGGATGTTGTGCCTTGGAACATCATGCACAAATTCAAGCAGATGTGTCCAAATCTTCTTTGATTGACATGAATTCTATGAAGGGTATGGATCTCTTGGAAAAATCCTTGCTTGCTGGCATTTTGGGAAACATTTTCATGGCTAGATCTTACAATCGCTCCAACGATATTGAGTGGAAACAATTCTTTTGTCCTCAGTGTTCATCTATTCTTGGAGCCTATCCTTGTGCTAATAATTCTGCCCACGTCGATGATGGAATTAGAATTTTTAAATGTTACCTTTCCACATCGTTGCCAATCGGTGGATCAGATGACTTGTTTAGGTGAGCAAGACAATCTGCTTTGTCTCATTTTTTAGTTTTTGGTTTCTTTTGTTTTTAAGTAAATAAAATTTCGACTTTGTTGGAAGAGTTCTTCTTTGGGTTTCATAGTGTCCTTAATTGATCATTTGATTTTCTATTTGCACAGTTTTGTGTATTATTTCATGACCCTGTTGACTGCTGTAAAGATTTATTGACTTGCAATCGTACTGCATTTCTGCAAACTACATTAGACCTTTGGTGAAATCCTTTTTATTTTGAGTAATTGGTTTCAATCTTAATTTACACGTCATGTGACTTCAGGTTGTAGTTCTGTGATTTCTTTAGGAGTTTTCACATGACGATTGCATAGTTGACCTCTAAGTTACACATTGATGTATAACTTCTATATGGAATTTTGGTTGGCTCAAATTTGATATATGAATTTGTTTAATTGTCCTGAGCAGGAAATACACTCTGGAGAGAATGATTGTCAATGAACTAGTGGAAAGTGCAAAAGATGAATTGTCATTTCGGACTGTGGTTAGAGATTTGGCAACCAAATCTCCCAGGCTGCAAGTTGTTCTTTTAAATCCAAATACATGGTTCTGTAGTGATATTTGTTTTGAAACAGAGAGCACTAAAGAAGTTTCTAAGTTAGATCTACGTCCAGTTATCAAGGTTCTTGTTGCAGATTGCAACAACCTTAATGAATCCCAGTCAAGGTTAGTCTGTCAATTTCGAGCACATTGTTTGATTTTAATTTTTTTTAGCAGCTTAATAAATCTAGCTGATACTTTGAATTTAATTAATTCCTGTAACTTTGTACTTTCATAAACCCGATGACCAAATTTAAGTGAAAAGAATTGGAGAGGCATTAAATAGTTTGTTCGAGTCTACAGAATATTCGCTTACAAGATATACATTTATGCAGGGTCTTAGAAGGCTGGCAAACCAAGAATTTAGCAGATGAAGTTTTTATGCTGAGTGATGTAATTGATCAGTTGATTGGAATCGTAGTCCCTTCAAAAGATGCATATCCACCTTCGTGTTCTTCTGTTCAGGGCTTATCCTTGTCATGCATGCTGAGATAACATTGAACCTTCGTCAATAACAGAAAGACACCTGTTTAAGAAGCTACGATGTAAGAAAGAGTAGTTTTCTAACGTTTGCGTCTTGATAATTTAATCGTGCTGGTGTTTTAGATATCGTTAACAAAAGTTAATGCCAATTCCTCAAATTTTTCTATTTCACAATTATAAAATTTAGGTGACACATTCTCTTTCCACTTTGTCCACAACAGGTTTAATTCGTCCTCCTAAAAGATCAAAAATCCTAGGTGCTTATCCACAAAACTGCCAATGCAACCTTGTTGCGCCACGCAACAACATGGCCGTATTGTCCTACCAAATCACCAAAGCCGACATGAAGAAATCACAAAATTGATGTTGTCACGCGGCAACTGGTAACCTATGACATCGTTTTGATCATCAAACTACAGCTTTAACTTGGCCTCTCGAGAGGTAGCCCAGTGGTAAGGCCATGTTGTCTTCAGTTTGTATGTAGTAGGTTCGATTCTGGGAGGGAGCGGCATAATTCTAGGGAGCCTTGGTTGCCATGAGCTTGCGACATACACTAGAGTTGGGTTGATCAGGCATATATTGCTCGTCTTCGATGCAGTGTTACGATGATCACACTCTTGCACGAGTCCAAATTCACTGTCGGATGTCAGCTATGACTCTAAGAACATTGGGAGAGATTAAGCCTGTATGATCACGCCTAATAAGAATACGCTACCTACTAATCGTCTTTACCTCTCTTTCTCTTTGGCAAAAAAAAACTACAGATTTAACTTCAATCTAGTTGTGTGTCCGCATCTCGATCGACGCTGTGAAGTGTCCTCGATCTTTAACTTCTAGAACGACTCAAGTTTATAGCAGCCATCTTTATCTCTAATTATTCTGCCGACATGAACACGCCTGTCCCTTTCATTGCGATGCCACGTAGACCCTCGCATTGAACCATGGCAGAACTATCAGGCACGTGTAAGAGCCATGCACACCTGCAATTGTCTATATATACTCTAAGTCCATGCAACAATTCTGTAGGATTAACTTGTTTCTGTTTTCGGTTTCACATAAAGGAGAAGCTAGCTGGTATATTTATCTTTGTAATCACAATATAGTCTTTTTGTTGTTTTGATTCATTGAGTTGAATATGGCACACATGGAGAGCCAGTATGGTCGTCAGACTGATGAATATGGCAACCCAATTCACTAGAGACGCTTACGGCAACCCAGTTCGCCAAACAGACGAATACGGCAACCCAATTCACCAGACTGGGATTGCAGCCACATGTGGCACTGGTATCAGGGGCCATGGTGGAACTGGTCAGCTTCACCGTTCTGGAAGCTCCAGCTCTGTAAGTTCATTCTGTTAGATCAAAGGTGATCAACATTAAGTTCATTTTGTGTTTTAATGATGTGCAAAATAGTTGACCGAAAGAGAAACAAGTTGGAGAGCTCGGAGTTGCGAAACAAGTCACTGTAAGTGCTTCACGTACGTCAGAAGTATGTCACGTACGTGATATAGGGCCTGAAGAAAAGCAAAAGCTACTGGAACCCTCTGAAGTACGTTTCACATACGTAAGAAAACTTTTACGTACGTGTGTTAAAATTGACGTACGTCAGATATAAGTTAACGTACGTAAAGCTTGCTGAAAGATGATCAACGTACGTGATATGTAAAACCAACGTACGTGAGCTGCAAAGATTCTCAGGTGACGTACGTGAGAATGACATAGAAAGCTGTAACTGCTATAAATTGTCTCTAACGGCTAGTTTCTCAAAACTAACGGTCAAATGGCTTAGAAAATTATAAATACATCAAGGAATGGCAGAAAAACATGGATGATCATATGCTTTCAAGGCTAAAATATTTTCATCATTTCATCATCCCCAAAACACTAAATTCAAGTTAGAGAGAAGATCAATAATATTGTGTCAACATGTACTCCTAGCATAGAGCTTCATTTTTGTAAATGTTTCTGTAAACACTTTGAGAGTGTGGGGAAGGTTGGTTGTGAACCTATGGAAAACAACATTGTAATGGCTTTAGAGGTTTGAGCCGAAATCAACCTTGAGTAGGCTTTAAAGGTGTGAGCCGCAATCAACCTTGTTGGCCTTAGAGGTTTGAGTTGTAATCAATCTTGTTGGCTTTAGAGGTTTAAGCCGTAATCAACCTTGTGTAGGCTTTAGAGGTTTGAGCCGCAATCAACTTTGATGTAAGGCTTTGTTGGATTGAGTCGTAATCAATCTCCGATAGTGGAAAGCCTAAGTGAGACTTAGGTAGTGGACGTATGCATGGTTGGCCGAACCACTATAAAAATCTTGGTGTTGTTTTTCTCGCCTCACTCCAACTCGTTTCGCTCTTCAAACTTAACCAAGACATCCCTGAGAAAATTCTCCAACAAGTGGTATCAAAGCGTGTCTCCGTTCTAGAAGGTTTAACAAGCTTGTAGTAAAGATCCTACATCATTTGAGATGTCAACATTTGTACTATCTTTTCAACTCTTTCAACTCCTCTAATTTTTGTTGATATTGTTTTGTTTTAAATAGGGGGAGGAAATAAAGTTTTAAAAATTATGCACAAATCATTTTTAATAGGGGGAGAAATGATATTTTCAAAATATTTCAAACAATGTCCAAATTGTTCTCAAAGAAGGGGAGAAAAGAAAATTTTGAAAATTTGCATAAATTATTTTTGATAGGGGAGTGAAATTATTTTTTTATATATATGATCAGACATCTTTAATCCTAACCTCATGACAAGGATAAAATCCTTGATCAAATAGTGTTGCTTTGATGCAGTGTTTCAATACTTCAAAGTTTTGACATCATCAAAAAAGGGGAGATTGTTGGATCAAGGGTGATCAATATTAAGTTCCTTTTGTGTTTTGATGATGTGCAAAATAGTTGACCTAAAGAGAAACAAGTTAGAGAGTTCGGAGTTGCGAAACAAGCCACTGCAAGTGCTTCACGTACGTCAGAAGTATGTCACGTATGTGAGATAGGGTCTGAAGAAAAACAGAAGCTACTGGAACCTTTTGAAGCACATTTTACGTACGTAAGGAAACTTTTGCGTAAGTGTGTTGAAATTGACGTACGTCATATATAAGTTAACGTACACAAAACTTGCTAAAAGATGATTAACGTACGTGATATGTAAAACCAACATACGTGAGCTGCAAAGATTCTCAGGTGACGTACGTGATAAGGAAGTGACGTACGTGAGAATAACACAGAAAACTGTAACGGCTATAAACTGTTTCCAACGGCTAGTTTCTCAACACCAACGGTCAAATGGCTTGGAAAAACTATAAATACATCAAGGAAGGGCAGAAACGTTTTTATCATTCCATCACCCCCAAAACATTAAACTCAAGTTAGAGAAAAGACCAAGAGCATGTGTCAACATGTATTCCTAGCATAGAGCTTCATTTTTGTAAATGTTTCTATAAACACTTTGAGAGTGTGGGGAAGATTGGTTGTGAACCTATGTAAAACAATATTGTAATGAATTTAGAGGTTTGAGTTGTAATCAACGTTGGGTTGCTTTAGAGGTGTGAGCCGCAATCAACCTTGTTGGCTTTAGAGGTTTGAGTCGTAATCAACCTTATTGGCCTTAGAGATTCGAGCAGTAATCAACCTTGTGTAGGCTTTAGAGGTTTGAGACGCAATCAACCTTGATGTAAGGTTTTGTTGGATTGAGCCGTAATCAATCTCCGATAGTGGAAAACCTAAATGAGACTTAGGTAGTGGACGTAGGCATAGTTGGCCGAACCACTATAAAAATTTTGGTGTTGTTTTTCTCGCCTCACTCCAACTCGCTTCTGCTCTCCAAACTTAACCAAACATCCCCGGGAAAATTCTCCAAGACATTCTTCGATGTTTTCATGTCATTTGATCCCTTTTGATTCATCTGTTATATGTATCGTAGCTTTGGTCTAACTTGTAAGTTTGTGGACATTGCAGTCTGAAGATGATGGGCAAGGAGGGAGAAGGAAGAAGGGGATGAAGGATAAGATAAAGGAGAAGCTGCCTGGTGGCCATAAAGATGACACGTCTTATGCCGCTGCTACTACCACGCCAGGTGGTTATCATTCGGCGGCGGAGCCCATGAGAAGGAAGGGATTATGGGCAAGATCAAGGAGAAGCTCCCAGGGGGCAACTAGATTCATAACTTGCAAAATAAAAAAGGAAGAACAAGTAGTGTATAAGAACTACGTGTGTGTTTTAAGGCTTTGTGCTCATATGTGTTTCTGAATGTAATTCATGGAATATTATAGTTTGGGTATGCGATTTCAGTGAATTCCTCTTGTTATGTGTTTTCCTGGTACAAAATTGATGAACACAAACCACTCTGGCATGTGACAATAATCTCTCATGCAACCCTTGAGCATTTCTCCCCGCAACCCTTGAGCAATGCCGTGAAAGTAAACCGACACCGTTCCGTCTCATCGAACCGTAAAACTTAACGGAATCAGACAATGACTCTTCGATCAAGTAACCGCGAATGAGAGCGGTGTAGAGGAAAACGTTAGGGTAGTCAACGTGGTGGAAGATGGAGAGAGGGTAGGGGTGGACAGGGACGTGGAGTTTGGAGAGGGTACGGACGAGCTTGGTGAGGAGGTAGAAGGACTGGTGGAGGCCGTAGAGGATGATACGGGCGTGCACTTGTTTGGTCTGAGCGACGGCGGCTCAGTCATTTAGAGTGGTTATGAGTTGCGATTCGACAAGTCTCAGGCGGCTGTGGTGGACTAGAAACCTTGGAGTAGCTGTGGAGATTTTGCGTGACAGAGATCATCACACCATTTTATGGCGGAACAGTAGTTGGGCGTCTGTATTTGTAAGTAGTGTTGGCGCCTTCTCGAAGGTAACCCATTTAAACGGCGCCAAAACATCGTCGTTTAGTTTTCCACAAAGAACATCTTTTCCTAGAGATTTGGAGTCTAAGAAAAACTGCCTGTAAGTTAAGAACTTTGCCTATAAGAAAACTCGTTATCCGAATATGGAAGTAGCCAAACCAGGAAGATTTTCTCATACCTCTGTACACATTTCAACTGTATGAAGACTAATTAAGAGGACTGCTCTAGGTAGGAATGTACACAATTTACAGATCTTTTCAGAGACAACTAGAAAATAGACTGCTGCTACGGCAAGGAGTCAAGAAAACTTCAGCCATAATTACAGATTTCCTGTCCATCTAATACACATTTTTGCCTTCCCCTGTTTAGCTTGTATATTCTGGATGATACCTACTTTACCCATGAGCTTAACAGAAAAAATCGATGCCCCACTCCAGTCGATGTAAGGAGCTAAAGATGTTGGCGGCCTTTCGATTTCTGCAACACTTCCTTCAGCACTGCGGCAATTCTGTGTGCCATGTGTTGTTCCAAAAACATTTGCTTCACCCTCTCATAGCCCCTCTTCCCCATCGTAAGCCTCCTCTGCACATGAGTGGCCAGGTTGACCATATTCTTTGCCAGTGGAGTAACCCCCTCTTTTCCGACAGGATGCAAAAAACCAGTAGTTCCATTCACCACAATTTCTGTGGTGCCTCCTGCCGCCGTTCCCTAAAATGTGAATTTCACAACACGGTCATCGTCAAAACCCCGGTCATGGTATGCGGGAAATGAAAAGGCAAATGTGCATTTTCAAAAAAAAAAACTCAGGGTAAAATCCGAAGCCTCACCAGGACAGGCAACTGAAATGCCATGGCTTCAATGGTGATCCTCCCAAAGCATTCTCCTCGTGCCTGAAAACAGAAATGCGATAGAATGTCAATTTTGATACATGCACAAAGAAAGAGAGATTGAGGACATCTTAACAACTTAACTATGTTGATTGTTTGTAGTAACAACAGTAGATTTGAATGGAATGCTGCAACGCATATAAAAATACCTGTGAATTCTGAACAAGAACATCAATTGCAGCTAAGTAAGGAGCCACTGTCAAAGTTTTATTTACAAAATGAACACGATCCTGAATTTTCTTCTGGATGACATAGTTTCTCAACTCTGTCTCAAACTTTGTCTGGGCACCCATGTCGCTGCCCACAATTACCGCATGCATTGATGGCACCTTAAGTTTCTTCTCTTGGATTAATTTCAAGCTCTCATAAAAGGAATGTAGAAATAAATCCTGGCCTTTTCCACGTGACACGCCTGCAATCATGTGACATTTTAAAAGACAAGAACTAGACTAGTAGACTTGTTGTTAGTATAATAATTCAGATATGTGCAATCTCTTTTATTTCCTTTTTTTTTTTTACAGTCTAGTGCTGACCTACGTACTAAATAAATATCAGAGTACAGTTGCAACAAGGTAAAATCAGATTGCAAAGTGAGGGAATAAAAAGGTTTAGAGGATTTGCTTCTTTTATTGAGCTGGAGACAACTGGCTCAGACATTCTGGGTACAGAACTGACCTCAATCCTAAGAAAATAAGGCGAATAGATAGAATTAAAACCATACTGTTAATTATGGCAAAGATTAGATCTTCATCCTGCACTCCTAAAGATTCCCGAATATGCTCTCGCAGAACCCTTTTCGCCACGCCATCTTCAGCAACCTCCATAAGTTCCTGGCTATTTCCAAGGTGAACAACATAAGTCTGAGGCATATTAATCCTGCACGGACAGAAAGGAAAAATTACTGAAAGGGAAAGTAATCTGTTATAGCACTATATAAACACATTATTACCATAAGAAGTGTCAGCAAAATAATGAAAATATAATGAAACAATAAATATGAGGAGATATGAATAATTTGGACCATAAAACGACATAAACAGGTAACTCTAGCAAAAATGAACTAGCAAAACATAAATTACTGAAATCCAAGCTCCTCATTTAACGTTAAACGATATCTTGCAGCACCAAAAGAAAGGCAGAAAATCTGTCTTCCTTAGTGTTATACAATGAAGACGAAAGAAAAACTGACATAAATCAAAATGAAAACAGCAAAGAATGCTGCATACATGAGATGGAACCATATTCTACGTCACTCTTACACATTAATTTTCAAATGGATCACTCCAAAACATTTTCAACATTAGGAATTGGGTGTAATAGTTCCCATCCTTTTTACAGATAGTTCGGCAAAGTTCCAAGTAGATGCAAATCAAATAGATAAGTAAACAAGAGGAGGAGATGCCAACGTTCATCACAATAGCAGCAATAGACCACTTTCAATTGACCTCATATTTCCCCACTCCCCCAAAAGGAAATTAACATATCAAAAATTGTTGCTGTGAAGTCACAAACCAACCTAAAGCTCTAAGGTAGCTAACTGAAGTGGTCAGAAACTTTACAGTTTATTTGGGCTGCAATGCATTGCATAAGTGGCAGTTAAACATATTCATGGCATAACATTTGTATCCCACCCACAGTGCTTTGATAAACAGTTAATACACAACACTTTAAGAATATCCAAGATGATTGCTTTCTCATGTTTACTAGAAGAGATTATCTGAAAGATATTAGAATTAATAATGTGAAGGACAATTTATACAATATGTGCATGAATATGCTGATATAAGAAATCTACCGCAAACGTTCTTGAGTCCTATTTTTCCAATATTCTGCTGTCACATGAGAATCAATCATAGCGCCAGCAACCAAGGGAAGGTGCTTGACATAGTCCAATTTGAAATAATGCCCCCGCATTTCATGGATCCACCACAACACCTTTGGTAACACACGAGGAACATTTTCTTTACGAACAGCATCAAGCCATTTCCCTGCAACAGCAGTGTTCAAGACAACCAAATCAGCTTTGAGAGCTGCTTCTACGGCTTCTTGACCCTTTGCAAAGAACACCTGCATAAACATATAACAAAGCAATCAGATCTTTATTATGAATTTATGAACCATTTTCACATTTCAAGTTGAGTTATCATTTAGGAAAGCCAGTGAATGAGGCTACACATATAATAATTAAAGGCAAATGATTAAATGTAAACATGACTAAACTATGCACCAAGAAATCTAGTTAAAATGAATTATAAAAGTCAATAGCGAAACTTTTAAACAATTAATAATTTTGTGATCCACATAAAACTTACCTGTACACCATGAACCAACATCTTTTGCTCTAGACTGTAAATCACCTCATCAGTTCCTTCTGGTTTCTGAATGGTGATCCAACAAACTTTAGAACCAACACCTCTTAGTAGAAATGCTAGTTCCATCAGCAGCAATGGTCCACCTATCAATGTTACATAATAAATACAAAATCAGATACCACTACGAAGATTAGGGTTTATTCGATTTACCAATTTAGAAAAATCACCCTGCTGTAAATATTCCTTTTTGTTTTTTTAACTATTTTTGAGTAATTTAACATACGAATTTAAATGAAAATATCTTAACAACTGGTAACATGGATACCGTTTTCAAACATCGACTTGTCAACTCACATTACCAATACATTCACGAAAAGACAATAGAGCATGACAATGTTTCAACGTAATGTGCTCAAAAGGCAAGGAATGACAAATTTAGTTTTGGACATATGTATGTCTACAAGGACACTTTCAATGATATTCAGGGGGAATATCTCATGGATTGCATACATGGCATAACCTCATACTACAAATAACAACGATCTTTAATACCGCCAAACAAGCTCATCAAATGATACAAGTTAAGGTGTCAGAATATTTGGTCATCCAACCTTAATTTGGGACCACATGTACAGCATTTTCTTTGAATATTAGGACTTACGAGATTATTAGCCAAGATCAGTTTTATATGAATGCATTGAGATAAAGATTCTTCAAAGAACCATTTTGATAAAAATTATAGCACAAATAACAGATCTACTTTTCTCTTACCAAAGATACAGATTTACTTCCAACTTTACATATTGATAAACTTAATGCCAGCGCAGCTAACATGTTTTCCATTGATTGCCTCATAAGTCTTAGAGAGTTCATCTCAACAACCAAATATCCTGAGCAATCTTAGGTTGCCAATGTGTTCCCCTTTAGCGGGTCAAAGTTCAGGACTTCTTGCTGCTAAAAATGTGTACTCCCAAATATCAAATGCTTGTATAAGCAAGAATCTATAACACGCATCAAAATGAAGATACGCGCTAACATGCAAGAGTATTTCCTAGCATTTAACATCAGAAAACTCAACCAACAGACACTGCTTTCCCATAATTCTCTGCAACCATTGAGCAAACACTAACGTGTGTTCCTCGCAACAAAAATTGCTTATGCCTTCCGAGACACATAGTTCCTTCAGCTAAATATAGTAATACCATGTTCAAAAAAAGAAAAGAAAACAGTCAGACAAATATCAACAAGTCCGCAACCTACTCGCTTACATAATCCAAGCACAAAACTCCCATTCAATTCCAAGCTAAAAACTCATTCATCAAACCATAGTCGTGCATTTACAAGTATAATCAATATCACAGTGCATAAACACAACATAGCATCTGGTAACACCATAAACCCGATCCTCAATCAATGAAGCATTGTGTTCATCCTTTCTTACAGAGTTCTTCACAAAGTCAAAACATACAAGAACAAAACGCTTCTCATATTCATCCATAAAATTTATAAAAACAATTCCCAAACCAAAACCGAAGAGAACAATACCAGAAAGGGAGAGTTCATGAGAGACCAAGAGAACACGCTTGGACTTCATGAAGCTAAGAGGACTCGGCGGGGCCTTGACGATCATCGGAGCACTAGCGGAGGACCGAATCGGCTTCCTCG
>CAODLS010374225.1:0-18745 GCA_948243855.1 Flueggea neowawraea
CTCTTACTTCGCATTCGGGGCTGGTCAGCCGAAATGTCATTCTTGAACGCTTGAAAGGCTGCGTATCTATGAGCTCATCAGTACCTGTACATGCATAGCCTCATTACATGCTTATTATCATTAAATTAAATTGTACATAACGTTCTTTCAATCATCTAAGGTTGCGGTCTTCTGGTAGCATATTAATTTAAGAGGTACACGTGGATTAGTTCTGATTCACTGCTCGGTGGATGCCCACATTGAATTGGATTGGATCGGACTCTACCCTCTGATTTTCTGGAGCAGTTTTAAGCAGAGCAAATTTCTGCTATTGAGCAAGTATATCCGATATGTGCATGGCGTGTTGTAGACCATCCTTAGAAACCAGAGAAACTGTATTTTAAGATTTTTTATTATTAAATGTAATAATGTTATTACATGTATTATCAAGTTCACACATCATTGTTTCCTCTTATGTCGAGGTGTTTGAAGTTGGAATGAATTGCCAAATTTGTTTGTGCCTTTGAGTTGAAACACAAAAGCAGCTAGTAGAATGCTTCGAGGAATGCTTTGCCGCAATGAATCAATCTATAGAGTTGTTTCTTGCAGTTAAACATAATAGTTCTTTGATTTTCCTCGGTTTAAAACATATAACTCGCAGGATAGTCTCTGATATATTTTCAGGTCAGGACAACAAAGAAGATTTTATAAGTGCAGACCCATCTATGTATATATACGTCAAAGTATGTGCCAGTGTTTATTGAACTTTAGAGGGGGGCTTTTACACAGCTCACACGGCATTGAGAAAAAAAGCACAACACTGTCACACTTTTGCTGGCATGAGCTTCATGAGTAAAATCTCCTCTTTTTAACATAGATTACATTCGAGAAGAAAACCACAGTAACTGATTCAAATGAAATACTTGATCAAGAGGCTGGCTGCTATGTAATGCCGATATGAAAATGTATTGAGCCGCAAGTGCATGGTTATCCAAGTAGTAAAAATATTGTTCCCACGAGGACTATGTCCACTAATCAATTTAGTTTGAATTTGTTTGAGATAATAAAAGTTGAGTGATTAATAAGATGAATAAACAACAAAATATAAACTAAAATTCAACTAATGCTATTAACAAACAATCAATGTCACAACCTATGAATTAACACTATTCACATTCCTTCTTATACTTTCTAATGAATTTAATGATGTTAAGACTCTAGATATCCAATAATTTTAGTTATCCTCTCTCAAGCAATAACTAACTATCGAATTAGATAACAAGAGCAAAATTCTAATATCTCAATTACCAATTTCAGTTCAAGTTATGCCAATTGACGCAGTAAGCAATCCTTCAAGCAATTAGTTAATCCTCACGATCTCTCAATGATTCTTAACTAAACCGATATTTATAGGTCTATTATGCGTCAACTGTCATTGCTCACATAACACAAATAATCTAATTCAATTTCTCAATCGTAATTAGAACAAGTGAATTCAATAAACATCGCAAAGCTTAATATTAAACCCAAAAGATCAACATGGAAGAAATGCTTCAAGAGTTAATTCCTACAAAATATTTAGCTCTCCATGGAAATAAAAGAAAACAAAACAATAACAATACTCAATCCCATCAAATAAAATAAAAGCTAGAAAGGAGAAAGAATAACTCTATAGCCGTCGCTTGAACTCTTCTTCTTGCCTTTTGGCTTCAAGACCTCCCTCTTGCTCTTCTTCTAAATGAAGAAAATGAAATTGTGACTTGTGTTGTGTAGGATGATGATGATATTGGGATGTTGATATCCTTCCAAGAGAGGGGATTTTATAGCCTTCTTCCAATGTGTCATCTTAATTTGTCACATTGAATGAGTTTTAATAAACCTTAGATAGGTTACAAATGAGTCACCCTTCAGTTTCTCCAAGCAAAAACCGTCATTGCCAGCTGTCCAGTTCCTCTCAGTTGAGACAAATGTCTCAGTCGAGACACTGCATCAGACTTCTTTTTCTCCCAGTTGAGACTTTTGTCTCAGGTGAGACAAAATCTGTGCACATTAAAGTCATCTTTAAATTACCTCTTTAAGATATGTCACCTACACCAAATTTCATTTAACACACAAGTAACCTCCAACATCCACTTTTTAACCAATTAAGACCACAATTAAAAATCACTATTAAACACATTAAAAATGGACAATAACTTAAAACACCCATAAAGACACATTTATTCTAAAACTAACTCCTACAACCCACTAATTCATACATTAACACATGAAATAAAACAGTAACAACACATTAAATACCAACAAAATTAACCAAATTTCACAATTATCAACTTCCCCACCCTTAAAGGTTTGATTGTCCTTAAGCAAAAAAAATTAAAACACAACACCAAGAAACTCAAGTTCATTATCCCTTGCATCCACACTTAACATGGTCCAAATCGGTATGTATGAAGAGCTTAAAAATGAACACAACTAGCTCTAGGTTGGCCGATAGTCTAAACAAGACTAGTCTCCACTTTGGTAGTGCCCCCAAAGAAATAGCTTTCACCTCACACCTCACGGTTTACGCTCAAACACTTCAGGTGTTTATGGTTAAGTGTATACACTTAGTCAAACTTATGATATATATTTCTATCACTTAGTAGTCAATCACTTCTCCACCATAAATGTCGAAATCAAGTCACCAATCAAAAAGGACTTTAAGTGGCTTGTAATTGGGCTTAACACAAAAGGTAATTAGTTGAGAGGAAGCAATGAAAAAGAGTTATACATGCCAATTAATCAAGTACCTAATGTTGAAACAACAATAACACATCTTTTCTTTTGCTTGACAAGGCTGCTCAAATAATGCTTTATTCCAATTTTTTTTTTTTCTTTTAATTAGGTAGCCAATTTACTCCATTTTTTTCTGTTCTTCTTTTTTTTCAATTTCCACAATAACTTGCTTTTCAAGTCAACATCAACCTGGGCAGCCAAGTATTTTCTTCATTGTAAGCACCAAATTGTTCAAAGACATGCTAAATTACATATCCAAGCATAACATCAACAATTAAGAACAATATTGGCAAAGTATAGCTAAAATATTCTCTCAACTTAGGGTGGAAAGGTTGGAGTTTTATCACAAAAATGGGGATGGTTTAATGGGTTAAAAACAAGAAAAAGGCTAATGGTTCAAAGGGGTAAACAATGAATTATCACAAATAGGTAGAAACTCAATGAAAAGGTTTAAACAAAGGGTTAACAAAAATGCCTTTTGTCCTCTTGGTGTCCCAATTCCTAAAAAAATGTGGTCTCGAAATGTACTTCCTAGCAAGTTCTAGCAGTGTTATACCATAAGTGAATATCCACACAATTACAAATTAAAAGCTCAAATCCTTACGTGGGTTATTGTGTGAAATTCAAGCTCTTTCTTTGATTCTAGTACCAATGGTTGTTCACTTTTAAACTCGAGGTACATAAAAACTCAAACCATGCAAAGATGAGAAATTAAAGGATAATAAAAATTTAAAAATTTCTCTAAATGTGGGAGAAATCAACAAATGTGCACAAAACAAAGTTAAAACAAAAAAAAATCCAAAACATAAAACCTACCTCCCCACACTTAAATTGTCACATTGCCCTCAATGTGACTCCAATACACAAACATAAAACAAGTTAAGTCAACACAACATAAACAAGGCACAATAGAAACAAATATAAGAAAAGGGTCAAGAAACTTCTTTATTATGGTGAATCTGGTGACAATGGAGTAGGTGAAGGCACTGCAATCCCGCTAAATGCAAAGAATTTTAACATCTCCTTTTATTGATAGCTTTAATTCTTGGCATGCTTAAAAACTATTGAAAAGCGACGGAGATAAGAGAAATAACAGTTAAGAAAATTGAAATCAAAAAGAGAGAGAGTGATGTATGTGTGAGCGGCGTGAAAGAAAGAAAAAAAATGAGCAGCTAAAACCCTAAAAAAAATCCTGATAGAAATAAAACTGTAAAACAGCTATCCAAACCGACCTAGAAAACCAATTGACCGAACCAGACCATGAAAGAAAAACCCAACCGTGAACCGAACAAAAAAAAAACTGAAACCAAATAGAAAAATCAAACCGAAAAACCAACCAATAAAATAAAAGTAACCAAACTGACCTAGCAACTAACCGGAAAACAAAGCAAAAAATCAAACCAAAAACCGTGAAAATCGAACCAGAAAAAAGACTTAACCAAACCGAAAAAGCAACACGGAAAATAGACTGAACCGAACGAAAAAAACCAAGCCAACCAAAATCAAACAGGAAAACCAACTCAGGAAATTTGCAAAAGTCTCATGTGAGACGTTCGTCTCAAGAGTGACAGAGAAGGAATGACTTTCCTTGGACTCAACCGAAAGTTTTGCTCAACCGTGAGCTACACTTTTTTTCTTTTTTTTTTTTTTCTTTTTTCTACAACATGAACACACAAATTAAATCATAATAAAACACAAATAAACAATTAACCAAAAACACAAGAACATGCTAATTTAAGGTTATTAGCTTGACCCCTCATTTTTAATTTCAATTCAACCCGCATCCAACCACCGATTTAAGGCCTTAAGCTTAAGTTTTGGTGGCTTTGGGATGGATGATGGCATAGAAGCATCCATCCTTTTTAGCAACCCCAGTTTAGGCTTTTCTTCCATCACTTCTTGCTCTCTAATACTAGCAAAATTGCTTCTTGCTTTTTATTTTCTTCCTCAAATACGCAATCCTCCACCACATCAATTATCATACAAAGATCCATCTCCATAGGATTTTTCATGGATTTGCTCATACAAAATTTCACTTGCCCATCGCATATCCTCAAAGTAAGCTTCCCCTCATTCACATCCACCAATGCCCTTACAATGTTTAAGAATGGTCGTCCAAAGATCAAAGGGCAATCTTTGTCTTCCTCATAGTCTAGCACCACAAAATCCACCAAAATAATGAATTTATCAACCTTCACTAGAACATCTTCGACCTTGCCATATAGCCTCTTGATAGATTGATCTGCCAATTGTAGCACCATAGAACTTGGCTTCACCTCTCCTAAGCCTAGCTTTTTTTTTTTTGAAATCCTCAAGCCTAGCTTTTTGAAAATGGACAAAGGCATAAGGCTAATGCTTGCTCCCAAATCGTATAAACATTTAGCAAATTCCAAATTTTCAACAATACAAGGAATAGTGAAACTCCTGGATCTTGTAACTTTAATGGCATTTTGCTAGAGATAATGGAACTACAATTCTCCATCAAGGACACCGATTAGTTGTCATCACAAGTTCTTTTGTTAGACAAGATGTCCTTCAAGAATTGTTCACACTTGGGCATGTCCTTCACAATCTTCGCAAAGGAAGGATTTAAGAAATTTGGTTATTCGATCAAACTTTTCCTCTTGGTTAGACAACTTGCTCCTAATGATTTTAAGGAATTTGTCTATTTTAGACTCAAGGGAAGAGAGCCTATCTTGTGGGATGGATTGTTGGAAACCCGATGGACCTTGTTGTCTAGGCATGGTTCCTCCATTATTGGCCCAAGAAAAGTTGGGATGGTTGCGCCATCCCGGATTGTATATGTTGGAATAGGGGTTATTGCCTCCTCTTCCTTGTTGAGCTCCCACAAATTTTACTTGTTCCTCAATTGTATCTCCTCCTATAAAACAATTAGAAGAAAAATGGCCAACTTGGCCACAAAGTTTACAAGGAGTTTGAATATATCTTACTTGGCTTGAAGAACCCATTTTAATGTCGCTTAGTTGTTTGGACAACTTAGCTACCTCCGTTTGCAAAGCCATCATCGAATCTAAAGCTAGCACTCCCTTTTGCTCTTTAGTTGGTTCTCTAGCCCTCTCTGTTGCCCATAAAGAATTGTTGGTTGCCATCTCTTATAAAAGATCATAAGCGGCATCTACCGTTTTTCTCATCAATGAACCACCAACCGCGACATCAATGGTGCATCTTGTGGTAGGATTTACCCTATTGTAGAATGTTTGCAACAACTCCCTTGGCAAGTTATAGTGTGGCAACTCTTTAACAACTCCTTAAACCGCTCTCAAGCTTCATACAGAAATTCTCCTTCGGCTTGTTGAAAAGTAGTGATTTCTTTAATAATCCTCGTCATTTTAGCCAAAGGAAAATATTTGGCTAAGAAAGCTTGTGCCAACTAGTCCCATGTGTTGATTGAACCCGGAGCCAATGAATTCAACCATGCCTTGGCTCAGTCTTTGAGTGTGAATGGGAACAAACGTAACCTTATAGCATCATTCGACACTCCATTGTATTTGAAGGTGTCACAAATCTCCAAGAAGTTGGTAATGTGAGCATTTGGGTCCTCATTTGCAAGGCCGTATAATTGCACACTTGATTGGATCATTTGCGACAACGCCGGCTTGATCTCAAAGTTATTGGCATTCACCGGAGGTCTAGCAACTCCTTGTTGATTGCCATTGAAATCCGGCCTCACATACTTCATAAGAGTTTGTTGTGGGGCCATTTGGTTAGCTTCTTCTTCCTCCATTCTTACACGTCTTTCTTGCCTCAAATCTCTCTCGTGCCTTGCAATCTCCGGAATGTATGCTTATAAAGGTGCTTATGATCTCTTTGTTTTTCTTTTTGTCATATACCTAAACAATTGCAAGAAACAAGAAACGTAACACAACAAAAATAAAATAAAATTCTCAAATCAAGCCTAACTAAATCAACACAAATGTTAAATCCTATAGTCCCCAGTAATGGCCCCAAAAATTTGTTGAGCCGCAAGTGCACAATTATTCTAGTAAAAATATCGTTCCCACGAGGACTATGGATTTATCAACCAATCAAATTAGTTTGAATTTGTTTGAGAGAATAAAAGTTGAGTGACTAATAAGATGAATAAAAAACAAAATATAAACTAAAATTAAACTAATGCTCTTAACAAACAATCAATGTCACAACATAGGAATTAACACTATCCACATTCCTTCTTAGACTTTCTAATGGATTTAATGATGCTAAAACTCTAGATATCCAATAATTTTAGTTATCTTCTCTCAAGCAATAACTAACTATCGAATTAGATAATAAAAGCGAAATTATAATATCTCAATTACCAATTTTAGTTCAAATTATGCCAATTGACGCATTAAACAATCATTCAAGTAATTAGTTAATCCTCACAATGTCTCAATAATTCTTAACTAAACCTATGTTTATAGGTCTATTATGCGTCAACTCTCATTGCTCACATAACACAAATAATCTAATTCAATTTCTCAATTGTAATTAGAACAAATGAATTCAATAAATATCGGAAAGCTTAATATTACACCCAAAAGATTAACATGGAAGAAATGCTTCAAGAATTAATTCCTATAAAATATTTAGTTATCCATAAAAATAAAAGAAAACAAAACAATAACAATACTCAATTTCATCAAATAAAATAAAAACTAAAAAGGAGAAATAAAAACTTTATAACCGTCGCTTGAACTCTTCTTTTTGCCTTTTGTCTTCAAGACCTCCCTCTTGCTCTTCTTCTAAATGAAGGAAATGAAATTATGACTTGTGTTGTGTAGGATGATGATGATATTGGAATGTTGATATCCTTCCAAGAGAGGATTTTATAACCTTCTTCCAAAGTGTCATCTTAATTTGCCACATTGAATGAGTTTTAGTGAACCTTATATAGATTACAAATGAGTCATCATTCAGTTTCAACAAGTAAAACTGTCATTGCTAGCTGTTGAGTTTCTCTCGGTTGAGACAAATGTCTCAGTCGAGACACTGCATCAACCTTCTTTTTCTCCCAGTTGAGACTTTTGTCTCAGGTGAGATAAAATCTGTGCACATCAATGCCATTTTTAAATTATCTCTTTAAGATATGCCACCTATACCAAATTTTATTTAACACACAAGTAACCTCCAACATCCACTTCTTGACCAATTAAAACCACAATTAAAAATCACTATTAAACACATTAAAAATAGACAATAACTTAAAACACCCATAAAAACACATTTATTTTAAAACTAACTCCTACAACCCACTAATTCACACATTAACACATGAAATAAAACAGTAATAACACATTAAACACCAACAAAATTAATCAAATTTCACAATTATCAAAATGCTGATCTTAAAAACATCAAACACCACCAGTCTTTTTTTTTTTTTAGTCAAACAGCCTCCAATATCTCATCCTAATTGGACTTCAAATCATTGCATTTAGCCTTGCATTATATTTTCCCTTCCACATTTTCATCAAATAAAACTTTCACATGATGTCCGCAGACTTGTTTCTCTAATATGTTTGCTAGAATGTGCAACAATTGATCCAATACCTAGACCTCTGAAGAACTTCGCAGACGAGTCTTGATCCACGATTCTAGGTAGTGCAACTCTTCATTGTTTATTGAATGGCCAAGATCAGGGTAAGCCTAGAGAGTTACCCATAAATACATAATCCGTAATAAAATGCTAATAATATTGGAAATATTACCTTAAATTCACAACTTATGCAAGCTTGCTGAAGGAAAGCAGGACCTGCCTGTCCAACTTCAAACAATACCGTTCTATCAACCATTCCATGCAACCACAATATGGGAGTCTGCACAAGATTTCGGAAATTTGACAACTATGTAACAATGCCATAACATTGACAGATCGAAGCTTATATCAGCTAATAACTCATAGAATATAAGTTTGCAACTTCAAAAACCTAAGATACCCTACTAAATATCTAAAGAAAAACAATTAGAAAGAAAAAAAAAACTACAAGCTGAATTTTTAATGCAGATACGTTCTTGGCATCTGCTGAAATCTGGTCCAGCATAGAAGAATTAAAAGGAACCCGTCCACTGAAAATGGCATCTCCTCCTAAAGTTTTTGGGTAGAGCAAAACACTTGGCAATGTCAAGGCACCTGCCAAACTTAAGGGTTACAGCTAATCAAAGCATTCAGAAGAAAATAATTTTCAGTATTATCAGGGCAAACCTCTTTGACTGAAGCCACATAAAAATATATTATCAGGAACTGTTCCAGCAGCTATTTCATTGTCCATCATTGTGTGCACATTCTGAACCGCTTTGAGCAAACCGCTTTCATCTTTTGGCGAATCCTGAAATAATGAAAAAACAAATTTAAGAGAACCAGAATAAGAAACATCAACAACTTTTATATCCAGAAGAGCATTAGTTAGCAGCATTCTTTTGATTCAGGAAAAGGATAACCGTATGAGGATCTTAGAAAAGGAAGAATAATACATCCATGATTGTACGTGATAGATAAAATGCTCCATCATCTATACTTTTAAGTTTTCCATGTTGTGAGACTGAATTATGATGAAAGTAGATGAAAATCAGTAAAAATTTAACTAGAAATATGTTCATGGAGTGTGTACCCTCTGCTTGACTGTTGAAAGAAGAAATCAAAACAAAAAGGTGAACTTACTGCAGTCATGGGAATTTCATGGATATCAAACCACGATGGCATTATTGCACCATCTACAAGAACAACCAAAATCAGTGAGTAAATTACATCACAGTTCCTCAAAGAATTTGTATGAGATACAAAGCCATTCGAACGCATAAAACTCAATACTATCACATAAGAATTGCACTAAAAAGGAAAAGAAAATGAGCTACTCAATATCCATACGGAACAATGGAAAAGGGTAAATGTAAGGGTGAATGAGGTCCAAAATGTTGTCATTGTAAACCATATGGAAAGTTCCCCCACCATAAGTGATATTTTATCTTCTCATCCTCCCTCAATTCTGAAAGTAACCCTAATCACATCAGTAATATCTAATTATAAATCAAATCTAGTATCTCCCATATCAGTCAAGCTGCTTCGGATCAATTGAAAATAAAAAATTTCCAAGATCAAATCAGAATCCATTGAAACAACAAGGGAGGAGCGCCAATCGCAAACTACAAATAACAGCCATGTAATATGAGAATCGGTATCATTCAGATCGACGCACAAAGATGAATTCTTGTTCAGCCAAGCATAAGCATAATGAAAAAAACAAAATGCAAAGCTATTTATCAAAAGAAATCACGAGAAATAGAAGAAGAAGAAGAAGAAGATCAAAAATGAGGAAAAAAACAGAAAAGAAAGAGAGGAAAAAGCGACAGGGCATACAGTTACAAGTGACAGGGTTATTAGGAGCAGACGGGAAAGACCATTTAGTGCTTCTAAACTCAGGAGAAGTGGAGCCTTGATGGGTTCATTGGCAGGGCCTGAGTCACAAAAACCATGAAGCCAAAGAATAAAGCTGCTACGAGCCATGGGGTCTGCTTTAGAACGAGATGATCTTGGATTCAGAATTAGTATGACCAAAATGGTGCTCAAGACGGTCAGCGTAAACAGTGCTATTGGTTAGTGCCAACATTACCTGCTGGCTGCCGGCCTTTTTCCCTTCTCTATTTTCCGAAGACTCTCGTGACTATATAACATTTATTTTTACTGAGGGACGAACTACAAAGTAAAGAGACTTAACCCCATTAGGGTAGCTTGGCGGAAAAGATGTGTACCCCTTATTCGCACATATTTAAATTGGAGCGACGACAACTTTGTATTGTTTATTGTCGCGGACCCTTGTCATGCACTAGAGTAAGGAATCCCCCCGAACGCTTGCCTCACTACAGCGCTACGGTGACCACACTAGTGCACATGCCCAAGTCCGCTGCCAGTGTCAGCTATGGCTCTCGGGAGCATTTCGTAACGGGGAGATAATGCATGCATGGTAACGCCCAGCAGAGATATGCTACTACTAGTTGCCCCCGACTCCCCTTTTATCGATAAAAAAAGTAAAGTGACTTAAACCCCGTGAGGGTAGTCTGGCGGAAAGGGTGCGTACCCCTTGTTCGCGCGGAGTTCGAGTGATAGCGACAACAACTTTGTGTTGCTTATTGTCGCGAACCAGTGTTGTGCACTAGAGCAAGGAATCCCCCCGAACGCTTGTCTTACTGCGGTGCTACGGTGATCACACTAGTGTACAAGTCCGCTGCTGGTGTCAACTATGACTCTCGGGAACATTCCGTAGTGGAGAGGTAATGCCTACATGGTAACGCCCAGTAGGGGTATGCTACTACTGGTCGCCCCCCGACTCACCTTTTATCGATAAAAAAAGTAAAGTGACTTAACTCTTGGGAGGTGGTCTAGCGGAAAGGGGCATTGTTCCAGTGTTTCTTACCCGGTTCTAGACACACCCGTCTTTTTTATTGACCTCAGATATCTTCATGCCAATACGCTAACGTCAGCTCCTAGCGGGTGTCGTGGTGAGTCTCCCTCGGTCACCACTGAGCAAAGTAACATTCTACGGCGAGGAGTATTTGTTTGTATTGTCACGCCCAGCAGGGGTACGTCATTACCGGTAGCCTCTAGCTCCCCTTTTTACTGACAAAAAAAAAGTAAAGCAACTTAACCCCTCGACGGTAGCCAAAGGCAATGGCGTTGTCCTCAATTCATAGGGGCGACTTCTAGGGCTAGGGTTGGGTCGGGCCGGGTTTTTTCCTAGCCCGGTCCTGAAGGCTGGATGCTTGACCCAGCCCGCCCATTCAAAAAGGACGGGTCGGGGCCGCGGGCCAATTTTTTTATATTCTATTTTTTATCAAAATATAATTAAACATATACTTTATTATATAAATTATATTTTAATAAATACTAAACTACTCTTAAATTTATAATTAACATCATTTTTACTAATTTATAACACATAATACATCAAATTAATATTAATATACTATATATTATATATATAATATTAAAAATATATAAAGAATAAATATTTAAAAAAAAAAACATGCGGGCCAGGCTGATTTGCCCAGCCCTAACGGCTTCAAGATTATGAGAGAGCAATGTAATTGTGGATAGTTTCGGTTGTGACGAATTCATGTTACGTAATAGAACTGGGTTGATCAGGCATTGAGCTACTAGTCTTGATGAAGTGCTGCAGTGGAGTTAATTATGCTGGATGCCATAATTAAAATTAAAATTTTGATAAAAGTCAGATATAAATTGATAATTATTTGAATAACACATTTTTTAGTTCAAATTTGTTGTATGTCATTTTTCTAATTCTAATTCTTAAAAATACCACATTTAGTCATTTAAAAGCCAATTTCTCGGGACATTTTCTTATTTCTCTCTCTCTTCATTTTCCCTCTCCAGTTGTTCTCTATTACTCTCTTCATCGCTCTCATCTCTTCCTCTTTCATCACCGCTCCTCAAACCTAGCCACTGCTTTTTCTTCTCTATCTCCTCAGCCCTCTTGTAATACCCCGTCGAATGTTGATAGGATCCCTGTAGCCTTTTGGTGGACTCTATGGTGAGTCTCGGTGTTTAATTGATCCTGAGAATGTTGGCGTTGATGGTTCTAAGTTGGGATTGCCTTAGAATTTGAGTTTTTCATGTTAAGAGGAAGCTGAAGGCTCACAACGTGCGTTGTATACTTACTACGCTCATTGATGGCTTGCTAGGTTAGAGGACCATTCATATTTCCTAGTTTGTGCGTGCGGTGAAGGTTCTACGCTCGTTGATCATTGTCTGGGTTTGAGAGGCATTCTGTCCATGTCGACAATGCACGTTGCTTTTGGTAGAATGAACGTTGAATGTCTACAACACGCGTTGCAGAACGTGTAACGCGCGTTGATGCCATCTGTCTATATATACCCCTCCCAGAACCCTATCGTCCGTCTCCGTCGTTTTCACTTTTTCTCACTCTAAACCACTCCAAATCTGTCTGAATCACTTCCCGAGTGTTCCTCAATCATTTCACAACATCTCTGGAGGTAAGATCGTGTTTCTAATCCTTTCTTTTCATCCATTTCATGCATTAATCATAGGATTCCATTTTAGGCCGAATTTGAAATGGGTTTCATATTTTGGACAATTCTGTAGAAATTGATGCTTAGGGTTGTTAAATTGTGATTGTTTGAGGTTAGATAAACATGATTCAAGCCTTGAATCAAGAGATTTGATGTTGTTTTGAATGGGCTAGGGTTAGGTTCGGATTTTGTGAAATCTTTGGAAATGTGGAGTTATTTTTTAGAAACCAAGTATGGATTCATGTTCCTGAGGTTGATTAGGACCAATGTAGGTGATTGAAATCGATTTTTATCAGTTGAATCGAAAGTTGGACTATTGTGTAATTTGTCATTTGAGGACCAAATGTGATATTTGCCATTTAGGGAGCAAAATGTGATTTTGCATTTGTGTAAGGATTAATTTAGATATTTTGAGATTCTATGAGGATTAATATGTTATTTGGGTAGTTGAGACCAAAATATTAAGTTGGGATATTTTGGGGACTAGCTGATAATTTTTCAAAGTTTAGGGACTGAATTGTAATTTTACACCGAGGTGTAATAATGAAATTATCATGTTAGGTTTTGGGCCGAAATGGATTTTTGTGATTTGTTGGAGTGTTTCGGTTTGCATATGCATTTGCACACATTTCGGTATGACCACAGTATCATGTCTGATCTGTGTATGTATTGTCTGTTCTAGCTTTGTTGGTTTCTGAGGAGACCAGTCATTCACCAGTGGATCGTGTTCTGAATTATTGCTCGGCGTCCAGGTGATTGTGGTAGCACTTTAGACATGTAGGATGTGTCCTCTAAATTTCGTAAATATTTTTGTTGTGATGAACTTGGCATGAAATTGAAATAATTAAAGGATTGGAATTCCTAAAATCTGACGTACGTGAAAACCTCTATTGTGGAAACTCGGTTTTCTCCAAAATTGTTTTTGGTCTCTGAAATAAATATTAAGTTACATATTTATTGTGATTTCTGAAATGAACATTTTGGCTTTGGAGAATATATTCCAGAGCGAATATTTTATTTGAAATAATTATTGTTTCTGAATACTAAATATTTTTGTAATAAATATTTTGTCTGAAAGTTTGTTATTATTTTTGGACAAATGATGTGTTCGTTCAATGTAGTACTTATTTGAATATTTTAAATAAATGTTGAAATGTTTTGGTGAAAACATTTTGTTTTAGGACATCCAGCTATGAGGTATCATAGCCTTGATACATCGGTATTGTATCATTTGCCTTAGTGACTATATTTGTGTCTTTAGTGGCCTATACTCCCCTTTGTGGCTATACCATGGTGCCTTATTAGCTAATTTCCGCCTCAGTGGCTATTACCGAGTTTGGTTAACTCGATGAATATGAACTCTGGTCCCCGTTTGAAAATGTTTTTGAAATACTGTCTGAAAATATTTTGAACTGCTATCTGGAAATATTTTGGAACTATTTCTGAAAATACCTTAGTATTTATTTTTTGAAAATATCTTGATATTTAAATCTAAAAATACTTCGGTATTTAACTCTGAAAATAAATTTGGAATATATCTTTGAAATAAATTGAGTATTTATCTCTGAAAGTATTTGAGTACTTTTCTCTCAAATATTTTCGAAAGTGAATGTGAATTTCAAAAAATATTTGAAAGAAAAACACTTTGGCTATTTTGGATTTGAGAAAATTAAATATGTTATTTAATTTCTTAATCTAATAAATTTCAGTAATTGTCTGTTGTTTGCTCTATATGCAAAAAGAATTGCAAAGTGGATTTTGAACTAAGTTATTTATATATATGAGTGTATATATATATATATAATAGTGTATATATAATACGATATTATTTGGAAATATACGTGCATGTATTAGTTTTTGAAAATATTTTCAAAATCCTTTTGAGGAGCTTGTGCCGCTCTATTGCATTATCCGCTTGATAGGGAATCTGACCCCTTTTATTTTTCTTGTCTTTGTTCTACTTCACTTTTCAGGTGACCTTGCTAGCAGTCGTTTGGTTCTTTCGCGCTCAGTGAGTGCCCTATTGTCCGGACCAAGTTTCTATTATGTTAGTTGCTCCACACCGGATAGTGGGCTATGGACTTGTACTTGTTAAATAGCATTTAACGGTTTTTACTTAAATTATTTATTTATCATTTTGATATTATAATTATATTTTAATAATATTCGAGAATATTATTTTCAGAAAAATTATCTTTGTTAAACGTTTTAATATGGTAAATAAGCCGATTAATAATTTGAATCTGGTTAGTTTCTGTTCTCCGAGGCTTGTGCAAGTTGGGTCGGGCTTCCATAGATGATTCGCCTCGTACGCCGATCATTGCCTGATTTTGGGTAGTGACACCTCTCCTCTCTCTCCTTTTTTCCTTAGTCAATCTCGGTTTGCTCTCTGACTCATTTTCTCTCCCCTCGTTGTTCTAGGTGTTGAACCAAGTTTGGTCTACATGAACATTCCCTCTAAGTTTTGATGATTTAACAAAACAATTGAAAAAGTTAAGCTATGCACTTTGATAAAGATAAAGCAATTCTGAAGTGTTCCAGAATGGATACAATGTAATACCACATACTATACGCGCAGTGCCTTGTACATCAGAAGACAAAAATGGTTAAATCTTCTATTGTGCGCATTATACAAGATGGAATCAACGTCGTAAAGAGGAAAATGATTCAGGTGACATATTATGGCGCAGTATGGAATACTATGCGTGTAGACGAGTCTTGAATCAAATTGGAAAGAAATATGCGCGTAGAAGGAAAGAACTACATTCTAAAGAAGATTCTTACTATGCACATAGTAATAGATACTATGCACGTAGACGGGTATGACAGGATATTTCCAGCAGGCGACAAATTCTGTTATATTGTGTCAGATATTCAAAAAGAGAATATTTGCTAGCATATGAGATTACATCAGAAGATCACGTTCTACGCACATAGAACTGGGTGAGCTGGACTATGAGACAAATCTGAGACGCTCCTCGGGAATTTCAAATTTGAATATTCTCTGACACCATATGACACAATCACTTGACAAATCAAAGGTGTAATCTTGGAGGTCCGTCTATACCTATAGAAGACAGTGCAATGCACACAGAACTGAAGTATTACGGTCGCAATACAAATGCTACATACACAGTATATATCAGGTTTTCGATTTAATCAAACAGTGGATATTGGGCTTCATACTATGCACACAGAAGAGGGATCGCAGCGCGTAGTACTCTGATAGAAATGGACACTACGCACGCACTACTTGTAGTATGCGCGTAGTAAGGACTGAGGTCAACAAATTTAACAAGTTGTAACTATCTCACAACGGATTGTTTGAGCCCCACAACAAATATTTTTCAGAGAGTAGCTATAAATAGACTTTATCAGTCCAGAGGCAAGTAAGAGAACATTTTTGAGAGTGTGCCCACGCTTTGCAAATTTAATTCTTAACTTTCTCTCTCTAAATGTTTTCAAGTTCTTACACCACACTAAGCTTTTGTGTTGCTATTTGCTTTGAGAGTTGGTGTGAGAATATTATTCTCATTTGTTAAACCTTGTGTAATCAAACTTTGGTTGTAAAGCTTGTAGGTAGAATATGTTTGCTTGTTTAGTACCCTTGAAAAACAAGTGGGTGTTGATTTTCTTATTGATCCAGTTAAAAACAAGGGATTGTAAATGTTTCTTGTGAGCCTGAAAAATAAGAGGTTGTAACGATTTGCCTCCACCCGCAAGTGAAGAAGAGTTAGTGGATTAAAATTCTCTAGTTGATGCTAGAAGAGTAAACGTAGGTCAAGAATGACCAAACCACTATAAATCTTGGATTTGTTTTCTATATCCCTTACTTATTTTCATTTCAGTTTCTGAGGTTATGTGTTGGATTGAGCTACTGATTTTTATTTTCAAAATATTGCAAAGAGTTTTAAAAAGTTTTTATACTTAGCAAGAAATCCAATTCACCCCCTCTTGGATAACCATATTGGGATTACAATTGGTATCAGAGCTAAGACTCAATATTTTAAGGTCTAACAACCTTGAATATAAGATCCAAAATGGCATCCATGAGAGATATATCCAAATACGAAGGTTTGGCTACTAATCGAGCTCCTTTCTTTGATGTCGGTGACTATGTTTATAGGAAGACAAGAATGATGATCTTCTTAAGGTGTGAAGTTGAAGAAGTATGTGATGCAGTAGAGATGGGTCCCTATATTCCTGTGAAGATAGTAGATGGAGAAGAAATTTTGAAACCAAAAGCTGAATGGACAGACCGTGACAAAGAGATGGTGCGATACAACAACAAGGCTATGCACATCTTGTTTTGTGCACTGAGCAAAATATAATTTAACAAATTCCAGTAGTGTTCTACTACTCATGAGATTTGGAGAAACTTAAAGATCACATATGAAAGAACATCTCAAGTAAAAGAGAACAAAGTCTCACTTTTTATTCACAACTATGAGCTTTTCAAGATGAAAGAGGGAGAAGGAATCCAAGAAATGTTAGATCGTTTCAATGACATTATAAATGGATTGAAAACTCTTGGCAAGACATACTCAAACTCAAAGCTTATGAGAAAAATATTAAGGGCATTACCTAAATCTTGGACATCCAAGAAAGATGCAATTCTTGAAGCAATGGACCTCAACAAGCTACCCTTGGAGGAATTACTTGGATCTCTTCTCACTCATGAGAAGAGATTGTATAAATATGAAGAGAAAGGATCTAAAAATGACAAGAGAAGAGGAATAGCTTTAAAATCTAAGGTGGTTGAAGATTCTAAAATTGAAGAGGAAAATGAGAATGATGATGTGGAAATTGCAATGTATGCAAGAAGATTCAAGCGGTTTATGAAAAAGAACAAGCCATGGAAGAAGAACAAGAATCAAAACAGTAAAGATGAGTCAAAAAAGGAATTCAAGAAGGATTCTAAGAAAGAAAGCTCAATCATTTGCTATAATTGCAACAAACCGGGCCATGTCAAATAAGAGTGTACTCTTACTAAGAAATTCTCAAAATATTTAAAGAAAAATAAGGGAAAGGCCATGAAGGCAACTTGGAGTGATAGTGATGAGTCAAGCTCGAATGAAGATGAAGAGATATAGGAGATGACCAACCTATGTCTAATGGCCAAGAAGAAAGATTCATCAAGTGATGAGGATGAAGAGGCATTGACCTTTACACTTTTGATGAATTGCAAGATGCTTTTGATGATTTAAGCAGTAAATTTGAGGAACTTGGCAGTAGGCATATTGCTTTGAAAAAGAGTTTTTCAAAACTTGAAGCTAAGGTGAACGCCTTAGAGAAAGAAAATGAGGTTTTAATGAATGAAAAATATGTTTTGAAGAAAAGTGTTGATGATTTTTCATCCATAGCCACAAAGCTCACAAATGAAAAGGAAAACCTTGAGAAATTTTTAGGTTCTCAAAGACAATTCTTATCCAAGCATGACTTAGGCTATATTCCTTTTTCAACTAAAAAGACTTCAAAAATAGTTTTTGTGAAACAAGAATTTTCAAAGGATGATGCATGTTCTTATTGTGGCATTAATGATCATTATGCTTACTCTTGCAAATTGAGGCAGCCTAGGTATGTTGGGGTTAAACGGATTTGGGTTCCAAAAGAAACAATCTTACCCAACTTAATGATTACTAACCAAAAAGGACCCAAAAAGGCTTGGGTACCAATTTCAAAAGTTTGATATGTCTTTGTAGATATGTATGAGAGCTAAGACCAAGAAGAACATGTGGTATCTTGATAGTGGTTGCTCTAACCACATGACCGGAGACAAAGCCATGTTCTCAGCTATTTCACCTAAAGATAGAGGATATGTTACATTTGGTGATAATGGTAAAGGTAAGATAGTTGAAGAAGGTAAGGTTGGTAAGTCCCCTAATCCTACCATTGATGATGTGTTGCTTGTAAATGGCTTAAAACACAATTTATTAAGCATAAGTCA
>CAODLS010374230.1:0-28183 GCA_948243855.1 Flueggea neowawraea
ATTTTATCAAGTTAACTATGCACAAGAATAATAACTAGATAAAATAATACCTCATTTTATTTAATTAAATAGATTACAATGTCATTGGGCCCTAGAACATAACTAACACTTGGTTCAAGGTACGTTGTATTACTGAAGCATCTTCTGGACTGGAAGCTCAAGCATACTATGCACGGTGTAAGACATACAAGGCACATAGACAGGGTCTTGCTCAAAACTGAAGAATACTTACAAGACAGAGCCAGTGGCACGTTTTGTCTCGATAAAAACCGCGTAGAAGAGTAAAGGAGCCACCTTTGAAGAAATCGATCTACGCACGTAGCATGGGATGTTAAGCAAGTAGAAGAGGCTGAGCTCAGCAACTGACAAAATGGTTATACGCTCCTCGGGAATTTAAATTTGAATATTCCCTGACACAGTCACATGAAGAAACAAAGGTGAGATCTTTGAAGACGACAACGTGTGTAGAAGGATTGAAGGGCTATGATCAAAGCACGTAGAGGTATGATCAAAGCGCATAGCAGTGAAGCAAAGTATGTAGTAGTTGGTAAATTTCCAGACAGTAGCTACTAAAGCCTACTCAATGCACGTAGATGAAGAACAAGTCATGCAGTATCGCTATGGCACAACATACTACACACGTAGAAGAAGATCTGTGCACGTAGTATCAGTTGATATCACTAAGATTAGCATTTTGTTCTTCTCTCACAATGTTTACATTGGGAATTACAACGGCTATTTTTCAGAGAATGCCTATAAATAGAGGCTTCCAAAGAGAGAGAACATAACTGAACTTTTGTGAGAGTGCCCAAGCTTTGTCAATTTGATTCTCAATTTTCTCTCTCTTCTTGTGCTTTCATTTTCATTTACCACCTGAGCTTATGTCCTGCTATTTGCTAGTTGGGTAGGCGTGTGAACTTAGTTTTGATTCAGGAATCCACTGTAATCAAGCTTTAGTGTTAAACTTGAAGGGTAGTATAGGTTTGCTTGTTTAGTTCTTTGAAAACAAAAGTGTGTAATGTTTTCTTGTTTTGGCCTACAAAAACAAGGTGTAGAAGGTTTCTTGTGAACCTGTTAAAATAAGAGGTGTAACAGTTTCCCTCCACCTGTAAGTGAGGAGTTTTTTAATGGATTCAAAACTCTCTAGTGAGTTAGAGGAGTGGATGTAGGTCAAGAAGGCTGAACCACTATAAATCTGAGATTTGTTCTTCTATCCCTTCATCTCTATTTACTGTTACTTTAGTTTATTTAGTTGTGTTTTGGATTGTGCTTTTGTTTTGATTTCTAAAGTTTCTTGAATAAGAGTTTACAAAGCTTTAAAATTTTAAGTTACAATCCAATTTACCCCCTCTTACATTGCAATATTGGGCTTACATTATTTTTAGTGTTGACCAATTTATTGTATTAAATGGAGAAGTATTCTAACTAAACTTTTATCATTATTGAATTTCTGTTATTTAAATTGCTGCATTATATTGCTTTCTGATTTATGATCTTTAATTTTATTCTTTTTATATTCTTTGGTTTACTTATTCTTTGCGAATAAACAATTCTTTACTAGTTTATGAGGATCAACCATATTTACTACTATATTCAGGTTTTGGTGTACTGCTTAACTTTCTTATTGGTTGCATGCATCGTTGTTCTTTTACGGGTAGACGACGGTTGAGAAAGAAATCTAAACAGTGCAAAGTATAGGCTTCTAACTCTGCGCTAGCTAAACCTGATCACATTGATACCAAGTCCGACACTGATTTTGAGAAGAAAACCGAGATGGTTAACGCTAACAATAACCCAAAAACTCTGAAGGAAATGATCGCAACCAAATGAACCAACAACCGCTTTGTATACAATATCAACCTTTAACAATCGGATTCTACTTGAAGTCAGGATTGATTCAATTTTGCTGCCCAAGCTTCATGGACTTGAGAGAGAAGATCCAAATAGACATTTGAAGGAGTTCTGTGTTACTTGTTCTGGTTTTAGACCTTAGGGAGTGACTGAGATCAAATAAAGTTGCATGCTTTTCTGAGATTAAATAAAGTTGCATGTTTCCCTTTTTCATTAGAAGACAAAGTTAAAGAATGGTTGTATTGTCTACCTTTTAGTATAGTAAACACATGGCTTGAGATGGCAATACTATTTTTGGACAATTCTTTCCTGCTTCCAAAGCTGATAGCTTGAGGAAAGATATCCGAAGTATCAAACAAAGAGACATTGAAACGTTGCATGCGTATTGGGAAACATTCAAAAGGTTGTGTTCCGGTTGTCCTGGGCATGCGATTACATAACAACAACTCATTGTATTTCTACGAGGGGTTTCTGTCAATTGAAAGGAGGATGATTGCTGCTATTGTTTGTGGGGCTTTATTGTACAAGATGCCACAGGAATCTAAGGAGTTGATTTCGTCCATGGCTACCAAGTCATAATAGTTTGGCAACCACATAAAAACTATCACCAGAGGAGTTCACAAAGTAAGTTCCTCTAAACTTGAAAATAAGTTGGACTATCTTACCAATTTGTTGGAAAAGACCATTCTTACCATACGAAATGTGAATGTTAATAAGGGATAGCAAGCCCAAGTTTGTGGTATTAATGGCATCCAAGGTCACTCTACAAATTCTTGCCTATCTTTGTTTGATGAAAATTTTGATCAAACCAATGTTGTTAACAATTTCCGTGGTCAACCTCATAGGAAGCATGATCCATACTTAAATATATATAATCCTAGTTGGAGAGATCATCCAAATCTAAGGTATGGAAACAAGTAGCAAAATTACCAGCCTCAACAATTCCAACAATGCCAAACACCTCCTCAATCCAATGATGATGACAAAATGAAATCTTTAGAGGAGATGATGAAGACTTTTGTGACCATAACATAAACTATTATGCAGGATTTGCATAATAAAGTCCGTCAGTTGGCCTATTCGGTTAACAAGCTAAAAATTAAGGAAAACTCCGTCCTAACCGATCGTGAACGCAAAACAGAATGCTAATGTGATTACTCTCCAAGTGGGAAGGAAATCCAAAGTGCAGGCAGTTCAAAGGTCACACAAGATGACCATGCCGTAGTAGAGATGGAGTAGAGATGGATGCTGACTTAGAGGATTGCCCATCGATCTTCTTCTTGGCAACACTCTTCTTCCTTGGAGGTGGAGGAGGACTTTCCTCCTCATCCTCATTCCTATATAAGTATGTATTATCAGTTTATGCGGTACTACGCTCAGGGACTTGAGACATTATGCAAAAAATTTGAAAATAGAGTTAGAGTTCAGTTTGGTGGGTATAGCAAATTTCATAGATTTTAGTATGTTTTCATCGAAATCTGATGGTGGAATCAATTTAAGATAGTGAAAAATGGTTGGGAAGTGTCGGATTTTGTGAGTTTTGGTCACAATGTTTGCTCGAGTGAGAGTGGAGAGGCGAACGATACTTCAATGCATTTGAAAAGAAAATAGTTAGTCGGATTTTGTTGTAGAATTTTAAATAATCACTTTTAGGAAATTAATTTTGATTGTTGTGATATCCATTATTGATCTAATTCACAATTTTCAATATCTAGCATTATAAAAATAAATTATTCATTCAATTTAGAAAATTTAGTTAGAGACTAGCAGTTATAAAAGGTGTTGTAGGTTGGATGTTAAGCTCAATAATTTTTTTTTAGTTTCAAAACTTAAATCTATATCACCAATCAAACCATTGACATTTGAAGTTAATCTACATGTGGACGTGGGGTCACAATTTAGTTAAATAGTAGAACTAAAACATAAATGTAGCAATAGAAAACTAATCCTATTAGCTCAGCCAAAAAGCTAATCCTACTAAATTTGGTCACTAATTTAATGATAACAAAATAGTCCTAAACACTTTAGAATTAAAAGCTTTCTGAGATAATAATGAATATTTCGTTTAGAATTCCTACATGAGAAAATTAATATATTTAGTTAGTTTACGCAAAAGATTAACTAAACGTGTAAACCATTGACAACATAACCGTTTGAATTAACAAAGTGGTAGCCAAAGTAGTGATATATATGCATATTGTGAAAGCAAAGCTTGAAATGGCATCTAGATTGAGCACGTTAGGAAAACGTTGTGTCTGTCCCTTTCAAGGAGAGCTGATTTGCATTTGCGTCTTGAAATGTTAAGAAAGCGTTAGCCAGTAATGCCTCGTGCATTCTCTTGAAACAACACTGCGAGTCAAAATGGACATTAAACAAATCTTGACTTATACTACGCAATTTTCGGCTCACGTGAATAAATTGAAAAAATGGCGCACATGAGTATGCCATATATGGTGTTAAATCCACAATCAAAATTTATATGATGCTTTCCCTAGCTATCCCGACCAAAAAAAAAAATGCTTTTGCTATCCGAACAATTTATGAACGAGGCTCTTCCATCATCCCATGTAAGTTGTAATAGTACAATGAGTAAAAAAAAGGGAGGATGAAATTTTCCCGACGAGTCATTTTTTCTATGAAATTATCTTGGTTGACACCCATGAAAGGTAGTCCAGCTAGTAAGAAGTAACGACTTGTATGCTAAGTTCTAAGTTCAGATCTCATGGATAACAACTATAAAAAAAAATTAATGGTCGATTAAGACAAATCACACTAAAAATTATGATGTGATTTTTTTCCCATTGTTCTCTCTTCGGTTTACCCAAAAATTCTTTCTCTTTATTAGAAACTGAGAGGCCATTCATAATGAGTCGACTCAGCAGGGGTTTAATTTTGAATTCGAATAAGAAAAAGAAGAAGAAAACCATTAAAAAAAGGGGAAAAAACTGCATATAGCTTCAACTAAATGTAGTGTGGCATATAACTGCCACTAATCTCTTTCTCAAGAAGTGGATGCATGTTCAGAATGTGAGATAGAAAGCACGGTGGAAATTAGGGAACATGAAAGTGCTCTCTTTCTCGGTTTATCCTCTTAGTGCATAAACTGCATATTTTAGTTCCTATTGTGTAAAGGATACACAATAATTGATAGTATCTATAACACCTTGCTCGATTTTAATTGGACCTTCGACTAAGTTCATGAATTATTTGGAAGAGTACATGTTTACTCGAGTAAAGGAAGTGTTATACGAGTAATATGCAACCCTTATTACTCAAGTAATGGAGAGGATCACTCGAGCAAGCATGAATATTTTATTTCTTCCAGAAGTCTAACTTACTCAAGTAATATAAGGTGTTACTCGAGTAAAATGGAACTTGACTTACTCTTGTAAAGTGAGGGATTACTCGAGCAAGCGAGGCTTTGTTTTTGTGCTGAAGAGGGACTTACTCGAGTAAGAATTTTTATTACTCGAGTAAGCCTGTTTCTGGGCAATCGGTGTAGTCGGTTGCACGCGTATAAAAAAGGTTTTATCAGATTTTGTCGGTCATTTTCCCACCCAAAACACTCCTTTGACACCCAGAAACATTTGTCTTCTGTTCTTTTTGCTTCTTTGTCCATTTCTTCAAGGATTGAAGGTAAGATTTCTTCTCTAGCTTGGTTCTTGTTTCTAGTTCATGTAGGAAGCTTTAGAACTTGATTTTTGATGTTGGAATTCGACTGCTGATGAACGTGGATGAGTCTGAGATTCTGATATTTGATGAAATGATTCGAGTTAGGTTGATTGATAATGAATTAAGCTTTTTCTATCGAAACTATTTATGAACAAGGCTCTTCCTTCATCCCCTGTAAGTTGTAATAGTACAATGAGTAAAAAAAGGGGATGGAATTTTCTCGATGAGCCATTTTTTTATCAAATTATTTTGGTCGATACTCATGAAAAATAGTCCAGCTAGTAAGAAAGTAACGACTTGTATGCTAAGTTTTTTGTTCAAATCTAATAGACAAAAACTATAAAAAAAATTATTTTGGTTGATTAAGGCAGACCACTAAAAATTATGATATGACTTTTTTTTTCATTGTTCTCTCTTTGGTTTACCCAAAAATTCTCTCTTTATTAGAAATTGAGAGGCCATCCACAATGAGTCGATCCAATAGGGTTGGTTTTGAAAATAAGAAAAAAAAATAAGAAAACCATTAAAAACAGGGACACAACTGCATATAGCTGCAACCAAATGTAGTGTGGCATATAACTGCCACTAATTTCTTGATGTTTTGGCGCATCATTTTACATGAAAAGGATGCTTCAACGGTAGTTTGCATCAATGTCATTGCAAGATAGTTCGATATTGCTGCTATTTTGCATGAATTTAATGTGAAATTTTCCAGATGCAAAACTGATGACCTATATATATATTATTCCACCATTATAGAGAACATCACATAAGCCCACAATACCATACTATAGTTAATATCCTTATTTCTATGACTTTATTGCTTTGTTTTTTTGCGTGTTACGGAATTTGTTAGTATATTTTTAAAAAGATGTCATAAGTTTGTTGTTGTTGTTGTAAATTTTTAATATTTTTTTGTGTAGTGTTAAAAAAAATGTTTGCCATAGTTTATATATTTGTTAATATAGAATGGTAGATTTAGTTTGATGCAACGATATTCATTTCAATGATAAAATATTTTTGATTTTATATATATCTGATCGGAAAAATCACGCGGTTATAGCAAATTAAACTGCCAAATCTTAAAATGTTACCACTAGTTTCCAACTATTTAAAAATACCACAAAAAGATAAACACATCCTAAAAATATCATTTTTTTTGAAAATTTGTGAGAAATTAAGATACGTTTGCAAGAAATTGACTTTTTAGAGAGAAAATGACTTTTAACGAGAGATTGAGTTTTTCTTCTCAAATTTTTTTAAATTTGTTTTTCCAAAAGGTGTACAATGGTGTACAAAGGAGTTTACAATTTTTTTTTATAAAAAGTTGATTTAATGAATTTTCGATTGATGGTGCATACATGTGTAATAATTTTTAAAAAAATTAAGCTTAATTATTAATGTACGTAGGCATACACAAGTATTCATTAGTGTAAACAATATTTACAAATTTTTAATTTATTTAAAGATAGTCAATTTGGTGTACACAACGTCATTTTGGTGTACACAAGCGTACACAATGTGAACTTTATGTGTATACAAGTGTACATTCGTGTATATAGATGTACAAGATGTCACTCCCGCTTTTGTGTTGCTCGTCAATTTTTAACAGATCTATCTCGCTTCCAATTTCCCGTCATTGTCGCGACTCCAACAAACAAGCATTCTTCGCCATTTGCATTTCCAACAAAAAAAAATCATTCTCTCTCTATTTGAAATCATAGCTATCGCCAACATCAGCAACGCCAACGAAGAGAGAGAAAGAGAGGTGGCGTCACGATATGTGTTCGTCGACAGGAATCGCGACATCCTCATCTGTGTTTGCAGTTCCCGTCGCGATCTTAAGAGGAAGATGGAGAATCTACAACCATTTCCACCGTGATATGAAGAGGCAGATAGAAGAAAGATAGAGAAAAGAGAGAAGCAACGAAGGTGGCAGAGGAGAAGAAGGAGGACGAGAAAGGAGAGGGTGGTAGAGAGAGAAAGAGGCAGACGAGATAGGAGAGGGGCGGAGAGAGAAAGATACCAACGAGATTTTTTAGGATGGGACGAGATTTTATGTTACACATTAAACGAAGATGGTATTTTCGAGAACAGTTTCAAATTCATGGCATTTTTGAAACTAAGTTATCCTGGTGTAGCCTTTTGAAACAAAGTTTTCAATACTCTGGCATTTTGAAAAAAAAACTAGTATTTTTATTTGTGTGAATATACGGTCTAACTTTGACAGCCTAGATAATTAACTCTATCTAATATGGAATGGATCCTAAGCAAACAATATTGGCCCATCCACCAATCACAGTCCAATCGCCTAGACACATTCAGAGTGCGATAGGTAGAAACGGCCCCATAAGGGCAAATTTAGAGAAATCTTTGTTCCCAGAGTGCTCGCCGCTTATAAACCTCTTTGGTGTGGCTATGGCTACATGTGAACATGTCTTCGTATGTTCGAAATGCATGCTAACATGTTACATTTACAATGACATAAAATAAGACCCACTGAAGCCAAATTAAAAAGTGTCAAAGGACTCACTCAGAGTGACCCCACTTATACACCAAATAAATAATTGAGTAACATGTAAGGAAGTACCTTCACTGTTGGAAAATGTCTCCACTTATGACCTCAGTCATTTATTTGTGTAATGTATGTGTAGAAACAGACTCCGAGTGTCCGTAAGTACCATTAGAGACCCTAGCAATCGGATGATGAAAGAAGGAATTCATCACCAACGTTTTCTTTTGACTAACAGAGGACAGTAAAGACACAAAAATCAGCAGAAAATAAAAGGGAAATGAAAGATGAAGTGATATACAAAAAACTAGAAAGAAAAGGGATGCCATTATAAGTACAATGATTAATTTCTTTATTAAAAAAAAAGCAAAATCAATAAATCAAATAAAGCTACAGAAAGCGAGAACCACACAAAAGAACCAATCAATTGATAATTAATTTAAGATGATGATAATAAATGTTGTATGATTCATTTGGATAAGAGTCTGAAATGAAGGAAAATCAGAAAATGGTTTTGTTTGGCAGTGATTGGTGGGTCTATGTGATGATTAAGAAACCAGAATATGATATAGTATAAGATAATGTTAAGATATATAATGGAATAGAAACTAGAGTTGGCTACTGGTCCTTTTCACACTGAGGTGTTGCTTACCAAAATAAACTAAAGAGCAGCAATCACAAGCCATTTCTTTTCTACTTCTTTTCATTGATGCTTATAACCCATAATGTATCGTTTGTGTAGATGTTAATTGGTATTATTCAAATTTGAAAGGGGTTGTTTTCATTAGGATGAGAGAGAAAGATGCATTTAAGGAAAAAAATGTTGGTGAGTTGCTTTAATTATTCAAGTCTAAATATTTAAATATCTTTGTAAATATATGTTAATTAATAAATATAAAATGCATATTACTAATATTTTTGTTTCCTAGCTATAATTCTTAAGTGATTTTTCCCTTACGATCAAATGTCTTTTTTTTAAAGACTACTGTTTTTGAAGTTATACTCTTTTTTGATCTTTGCATCTTCGCTCTTGTGTTCTTCGAGTTGGGGAGGCTACGCTTATTTTGCATTCCACCATTTGTAGATTGGAGGAATAAAATTTCTTACTTATCAAAAAAATATAATCAAATTTAAAAAAAAAGTTATCGTAAATCGATTTCCAAGCACATTTTTACTTGTTACAAATTTTATTTAAAAGGAGTAATTTCACAATAAATTTAAAATGAACTAAAAACCTTACATTAGAAGCTCAAAATGAACCAAAGCTGCCTAAAAAGAGTAAACTTTTTTTAATTTATTTAAAAATATTTTAATGAAATAGACTTATAACTTGATACATTATATTGGAGTAATTTTCAACAATAAATGACAAAATGTCAACTTTTGAGTTATTGATAAAATGAAAACAAAAAACTTAAATTTAGTATACATAAACTAATCATGTAAAATTATTTTTGCCATGAAAACCTACAATTCAGATTTTTAAAACAATCTGAAAATAAAAATGGGAAACACGCACGTATGAGAGGGTGAGGTGGATAAATCCAATTAGCATAAAGCAGAAGCACCTGAAGAGGCTGAAACTGCAATTGCAGACTATGCAAAAAAACAGAAGCACACGTGTGACATCATTACACAAGCATCAGTGTTTTCTCCTATGGAGGAGCGGAGTAGTTATAGAAGTGTAAAAGCTGAACCGAAATCAACGAATTAGATTGAATCGAACGGTCAAAATTGAAATCAAACTGAAATTGAAACTGGCCGACTAAAATCGGAGGGTTGCGGTTTATATTTCGGCTCGACCTCTCTAAAAATGTTGAAGTCCAAAATAAAACCGGTATGAATCGGCGGTTCACACCGCTATCCGACCGTTGGAACCGCCCGTTGGAACTGGCGGTTCCAACGGTCATATCTTTTTTTATTTCTTAAAGTTATTTTTTGCAATTATATTTTTCAAAATTTTTTTAGTTTTTTGCTATAATTTAATTTAGTTATTTTATTATTTCATTGCATTTAATTAATATTTGCATATTTATTTTGGATTAATGAAAAATTTTAGTGAAAATCAAAATTTTGAAAATGTTGAAGTCTAAAATATTGGAACTCAAGAGAGTCAAACTCAACCAATTCTCACCTAAGGAGATGAGGGGGAGCGGAAGGAAGAGTTCATAGTTCTAATATTTTTAAAATTCTTTTTAAGAAAATTCATATTGGTGATAAAATATTTAAAGTTTGTTGTAAATATTGTCCGAAGTGGGAATGACGAGAGAATAAACGCAACTAACTAGGTTTGATTCTTCTTCCTCTCAACCTAGTTTATTTCATTATAATTATGATGAATCTAGTATAAATTTTACCAAAATGGTTGTTGTTAATCATTTATCATTTAGTTTTGCTGAAAATTTAGGATTTAATAAATGGATTAAAAAACATTGCCAACCGGCTTATAAACCAATTAGTATACATTTAGTTAGAAAAAATTTGCTTAAATTGTGTAAAAACCAAAAAAAAATGAAATATTAAATTATTTTCAATCAAATGATATAAATGTTTCTATTTGTTCCAATATTTGGAGTAATTATACTTTGACGCATTCATATATGAGCATTACATATCATTGGATTGATAAGAACTTTATTTTGCAAAAAAGAGTTTTAGCATATAAATATTTTGATGAATTTCATTCCACATTAAATATTTGTAGATTAATTCATACCATTTTAGAAGAATATAGGTTGATTAATAGAATTTTTTCAATTTCATTTGATAATGTATCCGCTAATAATGTTTGTGTTAACGATTTAAAAAATATTTGTCAACTGAATTTTGATGGACGATTTTTTTATATACGATGTATTTGTCATATTTTAAATTTATGTGTTTCAAGATGGTTTACAAGCAATGAATGTTTATATTCAACCAATTAAAGATGTCATTTCTTATATGAGGGTTCGCTCTAGGACCCAACGAGAGTGGACGAATTTTTGTATTCAAAATGGTAAACAACCAAAACGTTTTGCAAAAGATATTTGTATCCGTTGGAACTCGACTTTCAAATTACTTTCTCAATCTATTGATTATAAAAATTTATTATGTTTTTTTGCCTCTCAATATATTCCAAGTAATAATCTTTTACCTACTACTTGAAATATTTGTGAAAACATTATGCAAATTTTACAATGTTCTAATGATGTCACTAATTTTTTTAGTCATGTTTATAAACCCACTTCGCATGAGTTTTTAGAACAAGCATTAAACATAGTGGGTGCATTTAACGAGGGCGAATTGAAGAAATTAAATATTTCGTCCTTCAAATGAAATTGAAATGGTTAAATTATTTTAAATGTATTTCTGATATTTACCTTGTTGCATTTATTTTTTATCCTAAGATTAACAACAAATTTGATTTTTTGAAAGATATTTTAAAAATTTATTATTCATTGTTAGGATTAGAGAATGAAGATGATATTGATGTTTTACAAATTGTTAATAGAGTTAGCTTTTTAATAAATGAATTATTAGAATCTTTTTCTATTCCTTGTCCAAATGAGGAATCCGGCTCGTCCTCACTTTCGCTTATCCTTACCTCATCATCATCATTGTTCATAGGATCCAAATTGATAGCGGATAGGCGAAAGAAACCAAGGAGTGCTTCAAACTCTCATAACGAGTTTGTAGTTTATATAACCACTGTTTTTTAGGTTAGTAGTGATTTTCAGATTTTAGATTTTTAGAAGCAATACAAGATGACATTTCCTACCATTTTCGAAGGTTGCACTCCAAGTACTAGCCATTCCAGCCTCTACTGTAGTGGTTGAGCAAACTTTTAGTAGTGGAGGCAACATTTTATATTCTAAAAGATCGAGATTGGTTCTGAGACATTGGAAGCTCAAGTTTGTGTTGATAATTGGTCGAGGGCGCTTCAAATGACTCAAGACCAACTCTATTCATTATCATCCAAAAATGAGGAGTTCTTTGATGACGTTTCCTCAACAAACACTTTCGACTCCAACGACGACAATTAGTTTAGTTTCTTTTTCTTTTTTACTTGTATTTTAATTTATCATGTATTGTTAATTGTTGCATTGTATTTATATAATTAAATTCGATATTATAACCACGGTATTTCTCCGCCACAAGTGAGGGCATCTAATAAAATTTAATGAGTTTTTTAATATTGTTTAAAATTATGTGATGTAACTACTAGTAGAATAGTTAATTTGTTTGGAAATTATTAAAAGACATCTTTGGAATATAATGTATTATTGGTACTATAGTTAATTATTGAAAATAACAAAATTTACAAACCGGAAAAAAAAAATTGACCAGATAAAATAGCGGATTAAAAACAAAATTTGGCAAAAAATGAGGGAATCGAAATCGAAGCGGCGATTGAACCTGTCAAAACCAGTCTAACCCAGAACCGAACCAAAACCGGCCAAGAAACGGACCAAACAGAACAGGGGCCCTCCAGTGTACAGTTTTTCAAAACAAAATGAATTAATAGCTAAAAAATAGTATAAACTTTACTATTGTACCAAAAAAAAAGTTAAGTTTTAAAAAATAGTTTGATATAACATGAAGTTTAACTTTAATATCAAATATTGTATGTCCTCTATATTTTATTAAAATTATTTGTTACAGCTACATATATGGGTCATATTTGATACTAAAGATAAAATTCAAACAACATTTGATAGTAAAGTTAAAATTTATGCTATATTTGATATTGTTGTTTATGTTTCTAATAGATAATTTTAACAAAATACAAATGACGATTTATATTTGATATTAAAGTTAAAGTTCAGGATATATTAAGTTATTTTCTAAAGTTTATATTATTTTTAATAAAATAAATAAAATTTGGACTATTATTAACTATTAGCTCAAAACAAATTGATCGTAAGCGGTGCTAACACAAGCAAATAAACGAAGATGGTAGATCAATTAAGTTGTTAATATAATTAAAAAAAATTAAGTTGTTAACTGCTTATCAATTTCATCAACAATTTATATAGAGTTACAAAAATAATAGTGGGATTTAATTCTACCTTCATGTTTTTGCATATATAATATTCAAGCTCACAAAGTCAAAAATACAAAACTAAAAGTATAATTAACTTATCTGTGCTATAGTAATATTTGAAAAAGTATAATCATATATAAATGATATATAGTTACAAGTAAGTTTGCTTAACAAGACAAGAATCCAAACAATTCGTCATCTTAACACATTAGTATTAGAGTTAATTCCAACACTAAAACTCAATCGGTAGGAAAAAGAAAATCATCCTCTCTTTCCACTACAACTGAAAGAAGAAGACCAATATGGAGATGGAAAAGAAATTTTTTGAGTAATTTAATTAATTTCTAACTAAATTTGATCAAATGGTTCGATTCTCTAATAATAAGAATCACCAAATTATATATATAAAACTCGTAGTAATCACAATTAATAGCAGATTATAAAACTAAAAAAAAGGGGGGAAAAAACTATACTGTGGTAGTAGTGGTAGCAGCGGGGGCAGCAGCAACGACACTGTTATCACCTCCATCACCGCCATCACCACCACCACCGCCACCAGTACTCGTGCAAGAACCACCACCAACCTCAGCACGCGCAGACACATTCCCAGAATTCCGTTTCCGTTTCTTCTTCTCATAAGGAATTCCGCGTGCCTTAGCCTGCCCTTCCCTCACTTCCCTCAAGTAAATCCTAACTGCCCGTGCCGCAAAGGGGTTCGATTCTGGCCGTCCACCGTTCTCCTCATACGCCGCTCTCAACCGTCCGATCAGCGAGTCAAGGCTACCCCACGCCTGTTTTAAAGGGCAGGCACAAGGGGCAGGTGGGTTAGGGTGCCCGAAGTAAGGGCAACCCGAGATATGGACTTTGGTCTTCCCAAACTGATCCAAATACTTTAAGAATTCGATGACATGTGCACCGCTGCAACGAGACAGTGTTAATGGAGGCTTTTGGTTCTTCAAATACTGCAAGAAAGTGTTCCAGTCTCGCCTTTTTTGTGACTCGTATCTACTCAACGGAGCTGCTGGGGTTGACCCTTCCGCTTGTTCTTGTTGTTGTGTAGTTAGAGTCGCTGCTTGAATGGCTTCTGACGGTGGTGGCGCAGATGGGTCGGCGTTACTCAGCTCGGGTTGTGCACCGGTTCCTCCTCCAGGATCGTTGTCCATTTAAGTAATTGGAACCTTTTTGAATGTCCCGCTTAATCACAGACCAACCCTACTTGATTTGGCTTGAAGTAATTAGAACTTGAGTGAGTTATACGAAGAATTCTTGAATTTCTAGATTTTAGTTTCTTGGAGTAATTGGCGTGAGGTGGGGCTAGGAGAAGAAGAAACAGTAGAGTGTAAGAGGAGGTGGGTTTAATTTGTTTTTTGGGATCAAGCAGTAGATAGGATCTTTCCAGGGAGAGAGTCGGACTTATTGTTTGTTGGTGTTGTGGGTGATTCTTTATTCGTGAAGAAGAGTGTTTTCAGGAGAGAGAGAGAGAGAGAGAGAGAGATTGAGAGAGTGATGATGGGACGTAAAATAGATGTAAATGAATGTATATGAACGAATGTCATACTGATACTGTGCTCAAGCTTTTCAATTGTTTGCAGCACGGTTTGGTCCATGTTCAGTCTAAAATAAATTAAACTTTTTTGTCATATTAAATTTACTAAAAAAATTGGCTTGAATAAAAGAAAAAAGAATTGGACAATGTTTTAACTTATTAGAAAAATTATGTTCAGAAGAAAAATTATGGGTCGATTACCGTGCAGTCCCTGAGGCTTGTTGAAACGTTTCATCGCATCCATTCCTTTTCAAAAACCTCCTGGATAGTCCCTAAAATTTGTCTCCATCAGTTGTCGTTAGTTTAATGTAATGGAAAAGATGAAATATTTTACCCCTAATGCGATAATTCTCTAACAACTCTCTTCATAGAAATATTAGTGTTATTTTGAGTTTTATGTTCTTTTGTTAAAGATGTGATTCTGAATCAGACTTAATTTTTGAAATAAAATTCCAAATGAGTATGGTGATATTTTTGTTCAAAGTTGTAGGTTTAAAAACAATGCTATAGATATAAACAAGGAGAGAGATGGATATAGGACAGGTTGATAATGGGAGGAGTTTAAATGGTTAAGCATGAGCTTGTTTGCTAATGTGGTACATTTTGTGTGGCTAACAGCAATTGACAGAAACAAACCTCAGGTACTGTATAAGAGTTTCTAAAGAAATAGGGACACAATCAAAGTTCTTAACAAATTTCAGGGAAAATACGGTAATTGACCAGAAAATTATTCATTGATTAGTACATTTTTTTATTCTACATTTATGTGCATTTTCCTTTAGCCTTTGTTTGTTTCATGGGAATTGGATGGAAAAGAAGAGAAGAGAAATGTGATTTCTCATGTTTTCTTTGTTTGGACAACAATTAGAGGAAGGAGAAGAGGAGAAAGAAAATGAATTGGATGGAAATCATCTCCCACCAATCATCACTTTCATTTCTCACCAATTTGGAGAGAAAAGAGGGGAAATGGGAGATCCCACACGTTTTTTTGTTTGATTTCCTCATTTCCCACCTTTCATCACTTTCTTTCCCAGTCCATTCTCTTATTTTAATACCATACAAATCAAACAACATGAGAGATGTGATTTCTATTCTTTTCTTTTCTATTCCATCTCCTCCTTTAATTTCCTTTCTTTTTCTATGCATCTATAAGAATCCAAACAAAGGTTTAGTTAATGGCATGTATAACTACTAGATGTATCTTAATGGGTCGGTTTTTTAAGGATGATGATTTAGTTTTTCTAGCTATTTTGAACCCACACTCACGGTTTTTTAAAGAGAGTGGCAAGCACTTTGATTCTACATGGCAGGTATCTTATATGCTAAAACTTACATTTAGTTTTTTAATAGGTCAAAATTTCAAACAGGACCTTTGATACGTTAGTTTATTATTGGCCCTTTAAAAAAAGACAAAAAATTTTGATAAAAATATAGTCATATTGTCAGTTGAAACTCCATAAAATTTTAAGTGATTAGGTGTATAATATTTGTTAATATTTAAAGTTGAAATCCTCTTGAGATAAGAAAATAAGTCTTTTTTATGTATATTTTAATAACATATATTTTTTTCATAAGTAATAATAACATATAATATTAGTTTTATTGTTTTATATGTTACAAGTATAGAAATAAATATATTGTTCGATTTTTAAAATATGCATTTTAGTTAATCTGTCTCAATTTATTATATAATTTAGTATCATCAATTTCTTAAAATACGTATTTCTTTTATATTGTAACTAAATTTTTTAGTCATTTATTAAAAAGGGGAAAACAAAAGCATATTATCTTGTATTGAGCTGCATGACATATATGTATATAATCTCACTAATTCAATTAGTATTTATATCCTAAATTAGGGAGTTATTCTTTTATCTACCATATTGCTCTTATTTATTCTACACTACTACTAATTATGCTAAAAAACGAAAAGACTAAAAGATACTTAAGCTTTTTTAAAAGAATATTACTTTATAAAAAAAACTAGTGTTTTGAAGAGAATAAGGCAATCGCTTATTTCTCTTGAGGCGAAGGATACAATTGTAGCCGTTCAGTTGATTCTATGATAGGGTAATTTTAAGTGTTTTTTTTTTAAAAAAAAAAAGAAAAAGAATAAATGTTTTAGTAGACAAAAGAAAAGAACAATATATTTTGGTAGAGAAAAGAGGGAGGAGGTGGTGGAGGTCACATGGTGGTGGCCCCCGCCACGGACGTGACATGTTCAGTATTTGCCACCGGAGGATCCTCCGCCCATTATCGTCATTAAAAAAAAATCCACGTGCCGATCAGGTGCGTGAAGGCCACGTCGGTGGAGCAGGACCCACAGTGAGTGCACCATTGGACGGGAATGCGTGCTGGCCACGGTAGGTGTTTCTTCGTTGTTGGTGGACTCAGATGGGCCCAATTAATGGGCCTCTCTGAGTCAAACAAACAAATGTTTTCTTTTTCCCCAATTGCCCACACCAAAAACTGTACCTTGTTTGGAGATTGAAAATGTATATGATGACTGTTTAGTTATTTGGCAAGGTGTATTTTGTTAATTATATCTCGTTAAAAAAATAAAAATAAATCCCTGTGCATGAACTAACTATATATAAGGTTTAAGTTTATTGCTACAGATGTAAACTTTTTTAAAAAAATTTTTTGACCTGAAGCTATAAATGTTGTTAATAGTACCTAAGAATAGGAGTAATAATTCGTATTAGACGTGTCACAATTGTGTCATATTAGTTACGTATCATTTATCATTATATATAATATAAATATTATAAAAATTAAATTTGTGTCATTTGTGTCGTGTTAGAATCATGTATTCACAAATCGTGTTATCGAGTTGAAAATTGTCACCTCTACCCAAGAGAGATAAAATTCCAAGAAAGATGAAAAATAGTTTACTGTAGAATTAAACGGATAATAATTTTTTTATAATAAAAAGATACAATTTTTAAGAAAAAAATATATTAAATATATATTTTTTTTATAAGGCGTCGTCTTTGGAATTTTATTCTTGTAAATCTAAAGAATCGAGGAAAAAAACGTTGAAGTACAAGAGAATATTGTAAACTTGTGAAAATATAGTAAATATTGTTTCTGACAGACAAGCTCAAGATTTAGGCTGAAATTTTCAATAAAATTCTTGATCGTAAAATTTTTTTTCTAACTTAATGTAGAGAGTGGAAGTATCAAGAATACCATCTTGTAGATTGCAAATCTTCAGTTTCTATTTTCTAGAATTTACAGAGTTATCATATTGCCTGATTTACTTTTCTTGTAATTTCACCAATCAAAACAATGATTTCTTGAGGGAAAAAAATAGGCCATTAACTCCAAAATTTCTTTTAAATTCTGTGAATTAACACACTATGATATATGTTAGACCTCAAAACCAGTAAGAACTAACCAGCATAAAAGCAAAAAAAAAATTGAACTTATTCTTCAAGAAAAATTTTAGGTTATATTTAATTTAGAAAACAGTTTTATGTTTTCTATTTTCTTTTTTGCTTTTATTTTCTGAAAATTGAAACCATTTAAAAAATATGTTTGTTAATAAAAAAAATTAATATTTTTTTTCATTTTTCATATATACTCCCTCTGTCCCGTATTGATAGGCCACATTTCTATTTTTGTTTGTCTCAATATATAGACTTGTTTTTTTTAGGTTGATAGTTGAAGAACATTAGACCAAATTACCCCTATTTATTTTATCTTATAACTAGAGCTTTTTAAATTTAGTTTTGAAAATTGCAATAGATATCAGTAGGATAATTTCATTCATTGGTCATTTAATAAATTTTAAAAGTACAATAGTGAGATAATATAGGGGTATGTTAAGAATTTTTCTTTAAGTTAAAATTTTCAACTAACTCAACTAATTTTTTTTTAATCTGTGTGAGAAAAAATTGTTGCATATTAATACGGAACGGATGGAGTATTTTCTAATTTTATTAAAAAAATTATCAACTAAATATCTCTTAAGCTCTCAATAGGTTAATTTTGCTTATTTGTAGAGATTTTCAATTGAGTTAATAGTTGGATAAGTTTGAGTATAAAAGAGGATGAGTCTCTCGCAGCATAAATGTCTTTGGGATTTTGATTCCAAGTGCAATGCATAGGATTCTCTAAATATGCAAAATATATATGTTGACATCTAGCTACTGAAGTAATGTTGGTCTTTTTGTTGTTCAGAAAATTTATGAGCAATGCTTGAAGTTCGTGAGCTTCCAAGTACAAACAATCGAGAATTTTGTTAGTTTCAAATTTCTAGGACGAAATAACATGGGGCAACGTTTCAATTTTTAATCTGTGTGGTACGATTTTCATAAACTTCGTACGTATTTTCATTCATTTTAACATATGAGTATTTTCGGCTTAATTCATTGGAACCCCTCAACTTGCTTTATTTTTTTCTTATTACCCTTTGAACTTTGTAAGGTAATTAATTATCCCCTAAACTCTTCAGAGAGTAATTAATTACCCCTGAACTTGTAAAAAATGTATTTTGGCTTAATACAAGGAACTCCGAACTTGTTTTAATTTTTCTTGTTGCCCCTTCAATTTTGTGGAGGATTTAAATACCTCTTCAATTTGTAAAAATGTAATTTTTAGGGACTTAATCGTTGATGTAGCAACATTCGTATTTTTCAATCGAGCAAAGTGCGTGAGGGACTTAAAGAAAAAAATCAAACAATCAGCTGAATTGTCAATGTGAGGGTCGTCCACATCATATTTTGAACTAAATCCTAACTCGAAACTACAACCAAAACATTCCACATTAGTTTTTGACTAAACCAAACTAAGAAACGGAAACCAAAATCTTTCGCCCAAACCATTAAACCAACCAAACCCCAACCCCCTTCTTCTACTTCTAGAACAAAACCCTCAACCTACCACTACATCACTCATTACGCCACTCACCACCACCTCTTCTGTCGCTCCCACTACCACTTACCACAAAATCAAGCACCTCTCTCTCTCTCTCTCCCTCTCTCTCCCCTCGAATCATAACTAAGTCCCTCTTCTCCTCTTTCGTCTCTCTTAACATTTGAATTAGAATCACCGTCACCTCTTTCTTTTTCCAGATTTGAAGCAAATCGAAGAAGAAGAAGGTTGAAACAACAATAAAATGGGGTGACTCTCTCATTTTTTTTTTGACATTGCTTTGATTTTTTTTAAAATTTTTGTGGTGGTTGTTGTTGATGAATAATTTTGTCAATGGTTGTTGATAGAGCTTTGTTTTAGTTTTGACTTATTTCCAGTGGCATAGCTTGGATTTTGTATAAGCAGTGGTTGCATCACCTACACCAACTTGAATGTACATTTATAAAGTCACTAACTATATCATCTGGATTAAAATCTAATCCATTATTTTTCATTTTTTAATTTGCATTCAAAGTGATTGATGCATCAAAAGTTCTTGAAGATTCAACACTACTCATTGGTCTCTTGGTTAAAACTTTTTCTATAGACTAGATCAACAAACAAAATAATAACAAAATTGAGTCTATTCCAATCAATTCACCTAGCAATTAAAAATATCTAGTTAATTCAAGTCCATTCAAACAAAAATTAAGTCCATCAATTACTAACTCATAAATTTAACAATCCTGAACTATATTCTACCTAATTTAAATCACAATTCCATCAACTCACAAATTCAACAAACTTTAACTCCAAATCAACAAAACCTGAAAATTATTGTTAAGAAAGGGAAAATGACTACTTATGAAGAATTAAAGGCTTGAAGCAAAGCAAATGGATTGTGGTATGTGATTATGGACGGCAACGCAAAGCAGAGGCATAAAGGTTGGCAAATTCGAATTGAAGCACGATGAGATTGGAGGCAAATTTGTGATTGAACCGTGCTGCATAGAGAAGAGAGGATTATCGGTGAAAGGAGAGGCAATAAAGGAAGAAGGAAGAGAGAAGAGAAGAAAAAGAAGTGGCCACAGCAGAGAGTGTGACGATGATGGAGGGAGTCATAAGAGAGAGAGAGAGAATGGAATTGTGCTTTTGTCCTTCTAAAGACCAGGGCAAAACACACCGTTTTGTCTTGGTCTATTTTTTTTTAAAAAAATGTGGTGCAGTTTCGCCCACACTTAAGTTGTTTTTTTAATTACATGACAAAACGATGTTGTTTTACCCTGTGGTCTAAAAAAAATAGGGGAAAAGATCCACCAGAGGAGGTGCTCCAATGGCCTTTTGGTGGAAGAAGGTGCTCAAGCATCTCCTTGTCTCTTAATAGCTTCCCCCTTGCTTGTTTCTCTATTTTTTGTGGTGGTGACAGTGATTGTGACTGGATGTGGTGGGTTTGGCATGGTGGTTTGTGTTTGATGATGGTGGTTATGGAGATTGATCCGTCTAAGATGGGTAGAGGTGACTGTTGTTGGTGGGTTCGACCTTGGTAATTGTGTTAGTGGTGTTAGTGGGTTCGACCTTGGTGGTGACTAGAGCCTTGGTGGTGGTTGGGTATGGTGGCTGTGGCTTCGTGCTTGGTGGTGTCGATTTATGGATTTGGGCTTGATGGTTGTGTTGGTGGATTCGACCTTGGTGGTAATTGGTGACTGGTTGTGGCTCGATGTGGTGGTGGCAACTAGGTGGTCTAGATGTGGTAGTGATTGGGTGGCCGAAATCAAGGGGGGCAATAGGAAAAATCAAAACAAGTTTAGGGGAGTCCTATGTATTAAGCCACGTATTTTTAAGGACTTATTAGTTAACATAATAATTTTCAGAAAAAAATTAAAAGATTACCATGTCAGCAAATAAATCTTTAACATATACGTTTTTAAAAGTTCAATGGGGTAATTAATTACTATGAAAATTTTAAGGGGATAACAAAAAAAAAAACAAATTTAGGAGTTCCTATATAAAAGGAAAAATTAAATGAGTACTTTCTTTTAGATATGCATTGTTAGAGATCGTGTTTGAAAGAGAATATATATTCAAAATCCATTTCAACCATTTGATCGTAATTTCTCAGAAAAAAAAAAGAATAAGATAATAGTTTCAAGGATGATTGGCTCAAACAATTTCAATGACCTGAGTACATTAAAAGATGCGGTTAATATATTAATTATTAATAAAAATAGCACTTTACTTGTGCTATGCACAATTATTAGAATTTTTATTATTTATATAGAAATAACATTAGTTCTAAAAAAATGAAAAATAAAATTAAATACAGTAAATTCTAATCTTTTTATTTTTAAGAAATATATATTTTTAATTTTAATATATATAACAAAAGGTTCAAATAAAATTTTATATTGAGTATAAAATAATTAAATAAAATATTTTTAAAAACAGCTTATAAAATTTTCCAAACTACAAAACGAAAACTAATTAATATTTAGTAAATTTACATTAATTTTTTCTAAAATTTTTTAATTCTACATATTTTCTTTATTTGAATGTTTAATTATAATTTTCTATCTTGAAAGTCTATAATCTTAGTTGTTTTGCATTTTTTAGAAACCATTAATGTCAAAGCCAGTAGCAAATTATTATTTTTATTCTTAAATAAAAAATAAATAAGAATTAGAATAAAAAATAATTTGATTTTTTTATTTTAACTCAAAATTAAGAAATAATACTTAGAAATAAATAATTTTCTGTATGATTTAGTGTCACAACTATGAGCAATTTGCACTAAACTTATAAAAACAATGTCACAAAAATTATGTAGTTATATCTTTCTCAGCCTTTTGGTTAAAATCAAAATAAATAAATTTAATATTAATGAATTTTTTTAGAATATCTTTGCATTAACCAAAATAACTTAACAAAAATCTTTTAGTAATTCATTTTCCAATATGAACATCAAATCCTTAGAAAATTAATTCTTTTAATGAGTAATTTATATATTGTTATACTCAATATAAAAATAAAATAAATTTTTACCAATAAGAAAAAGTAAATGGTGTGATTTCTCTTCTAATTTTCTTTGTCAATTTTCTAAGTATAAACTAAGAGAACTAAAATTGTGCATAATAGTGCATGGACTCATTGGATTGTGTAATACATTTTTATTCCAAAAAAGTGATATTCCTGCAACAATTGCAAATCGAGATTTGAGTACTCCAAATGCACGCTTGATCAATGTCTTGCAAGTACGCAATAATCAATTATAGTAATAAAAACCCTTAAAATATTTCTCGAGTGTTGAAACCACAGGAAATGTGTCTAATTGTGATCAAATAAAAGGATAAAAGTAAATAAAAACATCAAATTGTTGCTTTTAGGATTTTGTAAATAAAAACAAGCAAGCAATTGAACACAAGGTCTGGATTATAAGAAAATATTAGAGCTTTCAAGATGAAACCAAGGATGTTGCTAAATGAATGAAAACGGGCTTTAAGAAATAGGTGTGAGTGTTCTCTCGACATAATCACTCAAGGCCTATCTCGATGTCCCTTAAGTCGTACCTACGTTTCCGAGGTGGGTCCTTTCGGTCACACTTAGCCAAACTATGCCCATTAAGTTTATTGGGGATTTCATTGAACACCTTGTAGGCACTTAAGTATCCCTACTCTAGCAATCAAAAAGTTTTATGCTAGTGGACTTAACTTAAGCTTCATCTCTCGATCCATCACTTAGGCTTGTTAAAAACAACATTGTGGTAGCTAAATACAACATCATTCCATACGAAACAAGTCATAAAATCATCATCAACAATAGATCTATCAATAAAGGCACAAAAAACAATAGATATATCAATTAAAGATCATAACCCAAAATAGACATCCATTAAGCAACATCAATTCAAGGTTTACATCTCGAATACCCTAACACAAAAGTTAAGCCACATGTTTACAAAATAAGACATAAAGTAAGAAATATAAATCCTAAACATATTTCCAAACAAAGAAAAAGAAGAAAAAAGGAAATAATAAACCTTCTCTCAATGGATATGAAAGAGTCCCCTTCAACCCCTCTTCTTTCTCCCTTTCAATGATTGGATCTTCCTTGGAGAATAAGTAAGAGATAATTAAAATAATTCCCTCTTTCTTAAATGAATGTGTCCAAGGTTGCCAAAAATGGCCTGGATGAGGTGTATTTATACCTCTCTTGGTCACCCACAAACCTTAGCAACCATTTCTCAAAAATGTTCTTGACATGAGCTTTGGTCGCCACTCTTTTTTTTTTTCTCTTTTCGCCACACTTTTCACCTTTCTAAGATGCGACGGTCGTGACATGTTTCTATCTCAAATTTGTGACTTTTTCCAAGCCACCACAACCATGGCATCTTTTTCCTTATTTTTGGGGTGTAAGAAGGCTCCACGGCAGTAGTGCACAAAGTGGCGCATGAACTTGATCCCTCCACATTTTCGTCCAGTTTTCGTCGCACTTCCATCCTTTGACCTTGCCACTTTAGAAATACCTTTTCCATGCCTTTTTCATATGTTTTATCCATTTTCATGCACTTTTATTCACCCTACACAAAAAACAAAAAAAAATATAAATTCAAGAGGAAATGCATAGACAAAGTGTGATGATGCTTTGAATTCTTGCTAGAATGCAATGCAAGTTTAGCACTTTACACGCTTCTTGTTTTATTGCAAATATTTTTTTCGAACCACGTGGATCATGAATACTTTGTATAAGAGTAGCCCATTTTGGGTATATACCATCAGCTAAATTACAACCCATGCTATATTCTTTTCCTTGAATGACTTAATGAGTAGGAGGAGCAATACCTTGAGCAAGATTTGCACAACGATGGGATGAATCTAGCACATTAATGTCATTATTAGATCGTGGTAGACCAAAGTATGCATGTCATATCCAAAGATCATAATCAACTACAGTTAAAATAATTGTTGGGTTTCCACTACGACCTACATATTCTCCTTCCTATGCAGTGGGACAACTTTTCCACTTTCAGTGCATACAATTCAAACTACCAACATACCTGAAAAACCACCACACTCACCAATCTGGAGTAATCTAGCAATATTGTTAGCGTTAGGTGATCGTAGATATTGCTCTCCAAACACCTCAACAACGACACGACAAAATCTCTTCAAACTTTCCACAACTATAGATTCTCCTATTTTAATATACTCATCAGTAGCATCTGTAGGTAAACCATATGCCAACATTCGGAATACATCTATTGTTTTTTACAAACTCGATAACCTGAGTTTGCCATATGCATCCCTTTTTTTGGACAAAATAGTTGTCTTAATTACAAACAACATTAAAAATACAAAGAAATAAATTCCTACCCGTTCAAAATCATCTATGAAACATCGTATCAGTGTACTGAGGATTTGGTGCAAAATAATCGTTGAGGAGATTGCGATCAACATTTTCACAATCGCGATTGATCACTATATGACTATGAATTGAGCCTTGGGGTGTCTCTTGCTTTTGTTCTTTAATGAGATAGTGCCTGATGATATAATTGTTGTCATCACTTGCTGCACATAAAACATTCCTTAATATACCAAAAACTTCATCATACTTATCTTCATCAGAACTTGATGATGAAGTAGAATATAATTGATATGATGGACCACCAATGTTGTAATTTATTTTGTAAAGAAAAATAATTTGTATGAATAATGTTTCAAACATGAGATAGACATATTTATAGTATTCATAATCTTTTCTTAACCGTTGGATCAAAATGATTATAATCTTATCTGATCTTCACAATTCCAATATAAGAAGATAAGAAAATTTGACATGATATATATCAACCTTTGGATGGATTACATCTCATTCTCAGCCATTGGATCAAAATTATTGCAATCTTATCTGATCTTCACCATTTTCAATATAAGAAGATAAGAAAATTTGACATGGCATATCTCAGCCTTTGGATGGATTTCATATTTTCCCAACCATTAGATTAAAATTATTGCAATCTTATTTGATCTTCACCATTTCTAATATAAAAAGATAAAAAAATCTGACATGGCACATCTTATCCATTACATGGATTACATCCTATTCGTAGCCGTTGGATCAATTATTCAGAATCTTATCTTACCATGATAGTTTTTATCTATGAAATGGCATACTAGACTTCAATAAGCACATCTTACCATATCATCTTTTCTGAACCTCTTTACTTTTCTTTCAGAATGAGTTTAACTCATCGAAGTTTATCGTGCTCAATTAAAGAAGATATACATTTATGCCATGTATATCGTAACCAAGAAGATCCTTGCAAAGTAGAATGTTAGTCTTTAATGCAATTTCCAAATTAAGGGGATGCGTAACACAAATTGAAAACTTGAAGCCAAGTGGTGCTTCAGAGCAAAATATTGTAAGCTATTGTTGTTATTGTTATTATATACTACCTTAGTTATTCTTAACATTATATATTTATAATTTTGTATATTTTTATTGATACGGTTAAATCAAGCTAAAATATTATTAGCACAAGATCTGCATTACAAGCGAAGATTCAAGTTTGATCATGTATGGCCTATTCTTAAAGACATTAAGAAATTTGCAAGTAACAAAGCAGACAATGCAACATATCGGTTTCAAGGACAATGAGGTAATCTTGTTTCATCTCAATCAGATTATCCCAATGTAGAATCTCCTGCATCAACATCTCCTAGTTTGTCTTCATTTGATCTTAATATAAATAAGGACGAAATTGATGGTACTTCAACCGAACGATCTATTAGGGTAAAAAAAGAAAAAAAAAATAAAAATGATGAACAACTTTCAAAAATTATTCAACATAGTGAACAACTTGTTGAAATCTTAAAGAAAGGTAACTCAGATTTTCAACAAAGTCTAGAACTTCAAATGTGAAAATTACAAGTTACTGAATTCAAGGAAGAGAATAAAATTTATTCAAAGATCTTAGTTTCATTTATGATCCAAACTTACGTGAGTTTTTCTGTAGTGAACAAATTAGAATTATGCAAAAAAAATATCAAGGACAGGGATTTCAACAAAAATAACAAGGAGAAAGATCTTATGTTCAACGATTTGAAGAATAAGGCCAAGGATCTCAAAATCCTTCAGATGTTTTTGGTCAACAGTTTGATTATCTTGGAGGATTGGGTTTTGGAAATAATTTTTCACAATATTAAAAGCTTGTTTTAGTTAATCTTAAATATTTATGTTGTATTGTTTAATCTTTATGCTGGTATATTTTTATTTTTATGTTGTATTGTTCGAACTTTATGTTGGTGTTTTTAAATCGTATCAATGTAATTTTTAATTTTTCTGTTATGAAATTTATGTTTAGATATGAATGTTTGAGAATTTATATAATTAATTTCTTATGTTATGTTTTTAATTTTTTATTATTAAAATACATATCATAAATTATATTTAAAATACATTATAAATAAATTTCTATTTGAAAATATTAAATATTAAATTTAAGTTAAATATACAATATATAATACTAAAATAAAAACAGAACAAAAAAATTCTTATACCAATTTATAATAATTTAGTTGCAAAAACAACAAGCAAAATTTAACAAGAAAAAACCAAAAATAATTTTATGTGATTTAAAAAAAGAAAAAAAAGGACCACCTCACCATTTGGTGTCATGAATAGTAGCACATCATCTTTGGTGTGCCACTGTTCATGGCAACATCTTGTTGCAAAGAAATGGTGATACATTGGAGAAACCCTTAGTACTGGAGTATTAACAAGAAAAACTATTAATTACATTTGGAGATATATAGAATTGGAATCAGCAGAAAACAAGCTAATGTGGTTGACATTTTTGTAATTGGTGAACTAGAATCTGAAAAAATGAAATATAAAATTTGATAATGATAATAACGTCCATATATGTTACTAAACTAGAATCTACAACCTTTAAAAGAAATGTTAATGGTGACTGATTTACAGTATCATTTATCTAGATCAGCAAGCAACATTCGTTGAAAGTTGGATTTAAAATATGTGTGAGTTCATCTATACAATCATTCGTATTTCTTTGTCATTATGTTAATGGCTTTTGATTCAACATCAGATTAAATAGACCCTCCGATGGAGACGGGATCATCAGACGTGAATGGTGGGTGACGTTTATTAAAATAAAAAGATTTATGAATTACACGTTGATACCCCATAATTAGAGCATCGAATAATTTCCTTTTTTTTTTCAAGAAAAATGACCAACTCACCAAAGTGTATCAAATTTGGACTCATACTCGAATGACACTACACTTTTGCCTACTCAACTAAGTTGATCCCTTAGAAGTATAGTGGGATTCAACAATTTCTTTGACACCCATCTTTTTAGTGGCAAAGCCAAAAAATTGTCGTGGATGAGCAACTTTAACTAGAGAGTTTTTCTTAACTTTTGATAAATGACATTCTATTTGATAATTATTTGACATTTACCTCTTTTTATTATGCAATTACTTTTTTTTAAACTATCATATACTATTTAGAAGAGCTTATTAAGACTAATCATATACTTTTTTCTATTTATTATATTGAAAAAACTTTTCATATATCAAAATAAGTGCTCTTATTTTATACTTACAAAATTGACAAAGAAAATTAGAACAAAAATCGTACCATCTACACCTTATTATTGGAAATTTGTTCTATTTTTTTATGATGAAAAGACCTTTCATATATC
>CAODLS010374297.1:0-10711 GCA_948243855.1 Flueggea neowawraea
GACAAGTGAACTTAAGTACAAGTTTCGCAAAGAGAAGTGAACTTGGAATACAAGTTCATGCGAGACGTGATCGTATATGCGTTAGCAAAAGCCTATAAGGAATAAGTTACTTAAGATCTGTATGGCACAAGAAATGTGTAATCCCTTAAAATATGATATTTAATAAGATCATTATGGGAAATACAAGAGCGCAAATGTTGAGAGTTAACATTTGCAGTAGTGTTGAGTGTAAAAATATGTTGGACAGAGAAGTAACCCACTCACACTGGTGTTTACCTTAGTTTTCCCAGTTCATTGGGGGAAGAAATAAGAAGAGGTTGATTTTGAATTCAGAAGAGAGCGCATTCATAATGAAGAGGTCGTCTTGCATTTTACAGTAGTGAGTCCATTGTAAATAGGCAAGAAAAATCGTATGAAAAGAGACATACGCCGTATGATAAATTCCTATGCCGATCATCAAATGATCAGATGCTAAAATTGAGTGACTTTTAACATATTCTATCTTAAAGTTAGAAATAATCCTGTTAAGATGTGGATTAAGGTTATATGGCAAAATACATCGTAACTGAACCTTTTGTGTGGTGTTAATAATGTTATATAAACATACACTCCTCCAAGAGAAGGAAAGAACACCACAACACATTATTATACTATGTGTGTTATATACACGACCATAGGAATAGAAAAAATCAAAAAGACAATCTCACTTTTCCTAATGTGAGACCTTATTGTGAACATGTGGTTCTCGGTATTACCTACCCTTAGAACCCTTAACACATTCAAAATGTTTAATTGAGTTTGGCTACTTTAACTTGTCGTTAATGGTCATGATTGATTCGACCAAGCATGACTAACGGGGCAAGTAAACTTAGCTATATGGATTGTCTGGTGTAAGAGGAGAAGTTCGTTTCTAGATGCATTTGCACTAGTCTCATAAGTTTGCTAAGCATGTTTGCATGTGGTATGTCACATGATGTGTGAACTATGAGTAAAATTTTCGTGAGATCTAGAAGTTCAAAAGCAGCAATTGTGTGGTTATGAACTAGGGAAAGACATACGTTTCTAGCAGATTGTGTTGTTGTTGCATATACTTTGGTAGAATGGAGTTGTTCTGCAAGAGAGGTGAGAGAGAGAGCAATTGTTCTGCAAGAGAGGATTGAATTATGAAATGTTATATAACCCTATCAGGTGTATAACAAATTAGCTCTTATCGTATGCTAGTCACACAGTCTATTTGCTTGTATGACGAAAGGATCAAGCATGGTTACGTGAGTGCTAACCAGGTTGCATGATAATGTATGATACGAGATCATTATCATGATTGGTATTAGTTCCATTATGATCCATGATGAGTTATAGTTCTGTCATATGCGAGTGGGAGATATTGGAAAAGTGGTCGGCCCATGACTGGTGGGCCGAACTAGGCCGGCCAAGGTGTGAGCTGAGAAGATAGACCAAGACCAATTGACAAGTCCGGTTGAGTTGGGCCCAAGATGGACCTATAAGCCCATGAGGTCCATTTGAGGGCTTATATAAAGAAGAGATTTTCTCTTCTTCCATACAACACCAACATACACACACAAGAGAGGTGAGAGAGAGAAATTTTTCTCTCACCAAGAAGAAGAAGTTGTTCTTCTTCGTTCCCAACGAGTCCTGCACAGATCCGTTTGGCATTTAGACTACAAAAGAGACGAGTTCTCCCGTCGAAAACTCGACCGTGGTTTGCTCGCGAGATCAACATCGAAACATGGTCTTGCAGCTGCTGGTCGTTGTTGACTTTTGTTGGAATCAAAGTTAATATTAATAAGTCGAACATGTTAATTATACTATTTATTAATTGAATCAGTATGTGATTCTTTCACTATCCTTGCCAAAATCATTTCTCGCTAATTAGAGGCGAAAAAATATTTTCCTAACTATTATTAAATTAGCGAGAATCTGTCCTCGTAATGTTTCTCGCAAACTTTTTGCACGTATATTTCTGCTAGACTTGGTAAATATTTTTTAGACTGAATTATTAAAAAATAATAATGGACTTAGCGAGAATATGCAACTTATATACGTTTATTTTGTTTGGTACTTATATACGTTTAATCTTGCATATAAAGTTATATTTAGAGAAGAGAATATTTGTTAGAGGAGTTTGTTTGAAGATAAGCGTTGACGCCGATAAACCAACCAACAGATCCCATTGTAAATGGTTCAGTTTAGTTCGATTTCAAAATAGGGACTGGTCGGTTTCGATTTCACATCTTTTATTTTTGATTCGATTTGCAATTGATATTATTGAAAAAAAAAGGATTTGCAATCATATACCTAATATGTAATTCTAATAAGATAGTAAATAGAAAGCCCTTAAGTTGATTAGCATATATGATTTTAATTAATTTTTCTAAATTTTTAGTGTTTGTCATATTTAAATTATATTTTTTAGTTAGATTATTAGTGCATTAACTTCATTTGATTACAATTATAATTAATTAGTGCCATTATATATTAGAGAAGCTCAAAAGTTTAAAGATTATAATTTTCTAATTTTATAATGATTATATCATTTAATTGTTTTTCTAAGTTTTTAATTAATTAATTAATTAATTAATGACTATGAGTATTAATTCTTTAATTATTAATAAAGAGCAATATTTTTTTCCTTTCAGGCCTCTCAATACATATTATAATGAATATTAAACAAATGAGAATGGAGAAAATCACTTATTTTGTTCCTAGGATGCAGTAGACGCAAAATCGATGTGTTCTACGTTTGCTATTGAAATTTCTAAGCAAATCTATTCTTCTTCTCTTGTTTCTCTCTTTCCCTCTTGTTTTCTCTCTACTAGATGACCTAAGCACGAAATGAGTCCATTCTCCTTGTGAGAGTTATAATTTTATCATGTTTATCCTAAGCACGAGGTGGCGAGGTGCTTAGGAGGTCTAATTAGAAGCTTCCATCTTTCTTCTTTTTATCTACTCCATTGCTTACAATTTTTTCACATAAGCATGCCTAAGCCTGTAGTAATAAAATTGTATTTATTTATACAACTATCTTGATTTAATTACGAAACCACCTATTTCCCCTTCCTTTCTAATTGTTTCACTTTTGAACCCTGATTATCCTACTGACAAATCATTTACCACTCACGTAAGTTTTTCTAAAATATTCTCAAACTATATCGAGAAATAGGACTATGACATATGTAATGCCAAATCAATGCACATACTATGCATATCATATGCGATGCATGGTCATATATGTGCAATGTTGGTCATGGTCGTGACAAATTAGCATTCATAATACATTTTTATGAAGTTTATGACCATGTGTAAAGGTTGAAATAATGTACTATCAAAAGTCAAAAATTTCAAGGAAATTCTAACAAAAATTGGTTTAGACAAAGAAGCTTTCTGCAAGATTTTAATGTCAGTTTAGTTAAGAACTGCATAGTTAAAACAACTAGAGTTAGAAGTTTTGGGAGAACTTCTAATAAAAGAACAATTATTATTGGCATCTTGAATTAAAAGTACAATAATATTTTATTCATTATCTTGAACGGCTCAAAACTTTTTTCAATAGTCAAAAAAGCATCTTTAATTATAAATAGGCCTCAAGATAATGAGTTCCATTTGGCTACATGTTTCTAAAGTCAATCTTTTAATTTTGATTAGTTTGAGGTAGTTTCTTTCATAGAACTTAGAATTGCAATATTCTTTTGGGAGATTTTTTCATACAAGTATTTGTAATATTATTGAGTATTTGCAAGGGCTTCTAACACCTGTGAAGTTAAGATTTGTAAAAATTTTCAAGTACTTATAAAGTTTGAAGTGTAGGAGAGTATTCGTCCCTTTGGAAGTAAGTTGGTGTACTATTTTCAAAGAGAAAGATAGTGAAAAAAAATCTTAAGAAGAATCTTAAGAAGTGGACGTAAGCTTAGGTTAAACCGAACCACTATAAATCTCGGACTTGATTTTGTCCTCTCTTATCTATTTACTTTATATTATTATATTGCATTGTCCATCTAATTAATTTGTGCTTCTTATTTTTGAAAAAGAATTTCAAAGATTATATTGATTTAAAGAAAACCAATTTACTCCTTCTTAATTTGCTATTTGAGCTAACAACCTTAAGTTTTAAAAATTCATAAAAATATATCATCCATATAATGTAAATTTAATTATTCGTAGAAAATTATAGGGCTTCGATCATGATTTAATAACTTCATCAAAAAAACTTCCATTATGTTACAAAAATTAACTTCAGCGTTATTGCTAAATTTCACAATTGCTTACATACATTATGATTAATTTAGTAAAATTATTTTTTTTTAAATATAAGTAAATCAAATAAAAAAAACAAAACCACACTTACAATTTCGTACATACCTTTTAATTTGTTGGTATTAAAATTAAATTACCTATTATCATTTTATTTATTCTCACAAAAAATTAATTCTCGTGGAATTGCATGTTGTCAACAATTGACCATGTTACTTTTCCGTTATTATGCAAGATTACTTAGAGAGGTGAGCAACGAGTCCAAAACGAATCAAAATTAACTTTGTAAAGCACAAAAATCGTTCAATTAATCGTTTAATGCAACAAAGCAAAATGGTGAAGCTGTTAAAAGGTCAATCTTACGGTAAACGATAACTTGAGGGCACGATATTATAATTTATCGTGAGATCGCTAAAATCTCATCACTATTTTATTTGGGCATTTTTATATTATATTACCAGATCTATGCAATCGCTGTTCTTTCATCTTGAAATGCAATGGCTGTTTTGTAATTTCCTTCTTCTATTTTGACACAGAATTTGCCAGTACAAATAAATTAAAAATTAATTTTATTATTTAAATTTATATAATTCATATTCTAAAATATACCTTCGTTGAAGATTAATTTAAAGACATTAAAATCAAAAATTAAAAATGAAGGAAATACGAATATTTAACAATAAAATATAAAAATATAAAAAGTTTTAGGAAAGAATAATATAGGTAAATGCAATATGCTACATTGTTACTGCTAGTGTTACCAAGTGAATCATCCAAGAAACTCTGTGAAAAAATCTGAACCGTACACGTAATAAAGCCATTTAGGGTTTTCACATCTTACACGTCACCGGCTGTAACCTACTAAAGAAAATATATTTTTTTTTTCTTTCTGAAATGACTAAAATAATTTTTAATTAAGATTCTGACGGAAACGCAAAGAAAACAACTGATGGGGTCCACCGCACGAATGGGTGATTTTCCACGTCACCAAATCTCTGTCGCTTACAATGTTGAAGACTTTTTTTCCTTTTAAAAGAAAATAAAAAGAAGACTTTTTCACCATTTAATACTTCTTCTCTTTCAAACAATAAATCTTTTTTATGTAACCCAAAAAAACAACAAAAATATATTCCCAATTTTCCATGGGAGGCTCACATTAAGTTTTTAAAAAATTTATGTTTAGTTTAAAAAATAGTTTTAAATTTTTTATTTTATTTTTATTTTTTGAAACTAAAAATAGTTAGAAAATATATTTGTTAATAAAAAAATTTAATTTTTTTTTATTTTTCATCTTTATTTTCTAGTTCTCTAAAAAAATAATGAATTTTTTTAACTAAACAGCCTCTTAATTTTTTAAAAAAAGTAAGATGAGAGAATAATTGAAATGAAACACCATCTAACTATAAAACAATGTAAATTTTATAAATGCATAAATTCATGCACATTATTGAATCCATTTGGCTTACTGATTTATTGGTAAAACAAGCTTGAAATGCTAAAAAAAATTATATAATAAATACACGTCTTGTCTTCATGAAAATGGGTTACCTAATATGAAGACTTTTTTTCATTTCAGAGTCGCAAAATCTAAAAAAAATTGTACACTCTTTTAATTTGCAATGTGGACTTGTGGAGTATATTCTTTAAAAATTGCAAATAATTGATTTTCATTGGAGTTGTTGAATATGATGATCCTTCATTCTAAATCTTTTGAATTTTTCTAAAAAAATAATTTTATAACACAAAAACTCCAATTTATAATCGATGTTTTTCTCTCTTTCCTTCAAAATCAATTCAAAGTAGCACTTTTTTCAACGAAATTAATTCATAGTTAGTGAATCTAGTGAGAGCAAAACTAATTGTCTACATTTTCTAAGTTGTGGAGCGGATAATAGCTTAAACAAAAAGATAAGACATTAGCGAACATCTTTTAATATGATTTGGGTTCGGCAATCTTTGTTAGTTTTACGCCTTTTCCAGTGACATCAAGTTAGAGAATTTTGTTGCCACCTGACTTTTCAACCTAACTCACTTATTCAAACACATAATTATACTACCTCCGTAATATAATAATCCGCAACTTTCCCTTTTAAATTTTGCGTTAATGAAACGACGTAGTTTCACAAACCACTTGGTTTCAATATGACAGCTAAAATTTTAAACACATCAGCAGCGAACTCCATTTTGACACATGCAGATGGTCACATCAGTTTTTTGTCATCTAAATTGTCATATCAGCTGAAACATAAGCAAATTAATAGAAATATTTAATGGGCAAAAGAAATAGTGACATATTTTTTTACAGAAGTCAAATTTCGTATTTTTTTAATAAATTTTAAAATTCATGATATATTTATTAACTTAACTAAAGTTTATATTATTTTAATTAGATTTTATTTATAGATAAAGATTTTTGGATGTGAAATTTAAGCAGAGGATGTGGATAAGTAAAGGTACAGGAGGAGGGGGAAATGGTGATCGGTAGGTTTTTTCTTTTGATGATAGGCAGGTTTTGTCTTAACGAAACATAGAAACACATGCTATGCTTTGTGACAATTGATGTTGAAATTGCAAAATGTCTACTTTCCTATCTCATACCACATCCCATCATTTGCGGATTTTGGAACTGAAAACAATGACATAACATTGGGTCAAACAAACTGCTTTCTCTTTTCAATTGCTTCTTGCTATAAATTTCTTAAATTTCTCCCTTTGACTTTTTATCCACAATATCGACTTTAAAAATAATAAAATAATTTTAAAATTTGCGTCTTAGTGATGTTAGAATCTCATAATTAATAATATATATATACAATGGCATAGTCAGAATTTGGTAAAAGTGGGGGTGGTGACCAAGGACGGAGCCAAAAAATTGGCGAGGTAAGGGCGGATTGCACTTGCAAAGCAACAGAGGGGAAGAGGGCAGGGGTGGGGGGACGAGCTCCCAGGGTTGTGTGGGGCGAAGGTGGTTTGGGGGAAGGGGGTATAAGTGTTCCTCCGTCGGCGATGGGGTCGGTCGCCCACACCTGCCTTCGTCCCTGACTGTTACGAAATGATGGTCAACGGTTGGACGATTGTGGTGTGGATGCCGAACATAATTTTTCTTTTTTTTTAATTTAATGGTGGGAGGAAAGTCCGGCGGGGCCGATGGTATAAATTTAAAAATTTTAAAAATATATGATTATTAAAATTCGACGGAGAGAATAAATTTTAACCGTGGAAAAATTACCATGTTGAATGGAATGGCGTCAAAACCAAGCCCACGGGTGGAGCAAAGGCACACTCGCCGAAACGGCGACTGAAAAGGGCACCCACGTTGGTCTTGTTTGTTGGGTGGGTCCTACATCCACGTCTCTTTTTTTCATCTTTTTAATTATTATTTACTGTTTGTTAAAAAAATTATTTACTGATTGTTTCTCAGTAATAAAGAAAATGCTTTTTCTTTTGGCAGTCAAAAACAAAATACTGTTGTTAACACACATCATGTCTAAGGCACATAGTAGTTCTTTATAGGACTGCTTTACTCTTGGAAGTTCTCAAATCAAAATTGAATATTCGGACAAAAAAGAACCAAAATTGAAAAAAACAAATGTTGACTTTTAACTTTTGATGAATCGAAACGAAAAAAAAGTGTTCTATAAATGAATGACCTCTTTCAAATAAAAAGAAACAAATGAAACAGTTTTTAATACGATTCCTAAACATAGAACCGTGGGAATTATGACGGTAAAAGTTTCTAATTAACTGAGAAAGATAAAAGTGCAGAAGAAACAAGGTAAAACATAGTAAAAAAAAGAAAGGAGGAAGAAGAAGAAACCAGGTAAAAGGCATCTTGATTTTGATTCAAGTTTATTAAGGGCTTGTTTGGTAGAAAATAACATATAATATATGTTATATTTTTGTATAATTATTTTTATTAAAAAATATGTTATTATTCTATTTTTTTACTATTTACTCATTATTAATCATTATAAAAACTACAAAATATACAAAAACTTACAAAATCTCCTACTCTTCTCAAACAAGCCCTAAATTTTATGGCGATTGTGAATGGTGTTTACGGACAAAAATGTGTACTGTGTTCCCAATGTTAAGGCTCGAAGTTTGGAGGCAGTCATCCCCAATAGGACAGACAAGCGGACTGAGACTTGCCGTCAAACTACCGGAACAGTCAACACCAAAGTCAGGTTTTCAGCAGTTTGCGAATCCCAATTCATTCATTTGGAAATTTTTCTTTTAAACAAGTCATTTTGTTTTGCCCTTCTCGAGAAACAAGCATATGATCTATTAGTGTTGAAATTATCTCTAGTACTGCGAACTACAAAACTATTGGTATAATACATACAAAGATAAATTTTCTTTTATGCTATTTCCAATGAAGAGAGATATTCATATGAACGTCAAATTTATGGAAGTTTAGAATTAATTTTCAAAAGAAAATGCAAATATGTGCAGATGATGAGCACCTGCAAGCACATTAAAAATATAATGAGCAGGCCAATTATAAACCTGTAGAGTAGATGCTCAGTGGTCCATTTTCATAACCAAACCAGTACATTAATTAATTAAGATTTGGTAGCATTTCTACGTTCAAATTTAGGACACACAGTAGCTGATATTAAGTTGCAACAAACAAAATTGACAGAGCAATATACTCTGAAGATAACTTATTCTGACAGTCTTCATATTCAAAAAGCTTAGCCTTACAAAGTACAACACTGTAAGTTTTTGTTTTGTCTACTACAACACTGTAATTGTAGAGTAAATAGAAAACACATACAATTGATGTCAATATATTAATAAACTTAGTATCAATGGAACTAGTTCCATCCAAAAAATAGATTAATAAACTTGTCTGTTTTAACATTTAAAAAAATCTCTCAAACGAACGTTTATTTTAAGTGAATCAATTATGCTCTCTCTCTTAACCAAATGCTTCAAATTTCACCGATAAAAAAAAATTAAGTTCAAATTTAAATATAAAAGATCTTTCTTTCGGGAGAATTTACTACTTCAGATTAAAATCCAGATTCATAAATACCAAAACAATTTAAATTCGAATTAATCAAATACGAGAAAAGTACCTATATACTAAAGAATTGCAATTGTTTTTTTTTTTCATAACATTGAAAAGAAATGCAAAGTTAAAAGTGAGACTCAGAATTCTTTTAGAGTGGTAATATGCTAAAATACGCAATATGCTTTCACAAATTCAGATAATCTACGAAATTGGCTGATTCTATATTATAACACCGACAAACACAGCAAGGCCAGCTCAAGAATTCCAAAAATACCACAAACAAAACCTTAAAATAGAGAGTATATTCCAAATGGAAACAGCCTAATAAGAACATTGATAATACAGAACAAACATGACCAAACACCATAATGTGGAAACATTAAGCAATATCATCCACCACATGAAAATAACTTAAGACTAAGAAAGTTGTTGGCATCAGCTTTGCAATAAAAAGACAGTGGTAGAACCCTTATACCTATGTTGGTCTAACTATATATACGTCTAATACAGACAGCTGCAACCTCTTCTTCAATGTCTGTTTTTACGCTTTTCGGCACCTACCATCCTTCGTTTCCATAATGACTTATGCAAATATGCTCAAGGGTCCTGCTTTGTTTGAAGCCCCTAATCCACTTTCAGCGTTGCGCATTCCCGTTGTCCATGTTCTGCCAGGACAGATCGTCGCATTTGGTGAGTGAAAAACACATTAAGAATGACGAGGAAAAATAAGACCAAGGTTTGGATGAGGCGGGAAATAAATATCTAGAACTAGCAACAAGATAAAACAAGAGCCTTAGTATATAGGCTAAAGATCATAAAAGCCTCTTTTTACCTTCCAATGTTGTCATTGGCAGCTGGACTCGTCATGATTGTCAATCGTTTTGCTGTTTTGGCAAAAACGCTGCACAACCAATTGAAGGGGGATGTAAGCTTCATATTTGAACAGAATGGAAGCCATGAAAAGCAACAATTGCAAAATTAGACGTCACATGGATCTCATAAGGAAAAAATATTAACCATGAAAGTTTAACCATGTTTCACCAAGAAGACAGTTGATCATTTTCGTAGCAAGTAATACAGTTAGTACCTGAATGGCTCATCTCCGATTCGTTTAACAGCGCCTGATGCATCTCTGTACAGCACATGGCTCAGCCTCTCTAACCTTTCTATTCCAAACATGTTGGCCAGCTTCCTATCCAGCTCTTCATAAGAACCAAGAGCTGAGAGGTCGAGGGTTCTTCCTACATCCTCCAACTCCATGAATACCTTGCAATGACCAGTATCCAAGTCAATTTCCTTCGTATGAAAATTGTGGTTCCATGAAAAGCCAGCAAATGACAACTTATCATGTGAAATTTGTTTCTCAGGTGCAGATCCGATAACTTCAAAAACCTTCGTGTCATTTGCATTTTCATGAGATGA
>CAODLS010374309.1:0-10764 GCA_948243855.1 Flueggea neowawraea
TGAGGCTCCAGCACGAGTATTCGCCTTATCTCGACAGGAGGCTATTATAGCAACAGAGGTTGTATCAGGTAAACTCCTTGTTTTTGATCACGAGGCATATGCATTAATATATCCTACATCAACACATTCATTTATTTCACGGTGTTTTGCATCTCATATGCATACATGCCTTGAACCACTGGGATTTGAGTTGACTGTTACTACACCTTTGGGAGACATGATTATTATGAATAGTATGTATCGAGACTGTACGATTCAAGTTGAAATAATGAAACTACCTGCAGATTTGATTTTGATGTCATTTTGTGATTTCAATGTTATTTGGGTTATGGATTGGTTGGCTCGACACCATGCAATTGTTAATTGCTTTACTAAAAAAATTATTTTGAGTTCCAAGATGGGCATAAAATTGTATTTCATGGGGAAAGAAATATCATTCACACATGTTTGATATCAACTGTTCTTGCTTCTAGATTTATCAGGAGTGGATGTCAAGCATAACTAGCTTACGTGGTTGACACTAACATTTATGAGGTAAAGCTCCAAATGTGCTGATCGTAAATGAGTTCTCGGATGTTTTTCCAACTGATTTGTCAGGGTTGCCACCAGAAAGAGATACAAAGTTCAGTATTGAGTTATTACCTGGAACAACTCCTATTTCTATATCACCATACATAATGGCACCGCATGAACTCAAGGAGTTGAAAACTCAGCTGCAAGAACTACTTGAAAAAGGATTCATTCGGCCTAGCGTATCACCTTGGGGAGCTCCAGTGTTGTTTGTTAAAAAGAAGGAAGGTACCCTGAGATTGTGTATAGACTATCGACAACTAAATAAAGCTATGGTGAAGAACAAGTATCCGCTACCACGTATGGATGATTTTTTTGATCAGCTACAAGGTGAATATGTGTTCAGTAAGATTGATTTGAGTTCTGATTATCATCAACTTAAGATAGCAGAAGTTGATATTGCGAAAACAACATTTCAGATGATGTATGGACATTACGAGTTTGTTGTTATGCCATTTGGTTTGACAAATGCACATGTTGTATTTATGGCTCTAATGAACAAGGTTTTCCATCCTTATCTTCATAAATTTGATATTGTGTTTATCGATGATATTTTTGTTTACTCGAGAAATAAATCAGAGCACGAACAACATTTGAGAATCGTATTGCAAACATTGAGGGGGAAACAAATGTATGCAAAATTTAGTAAATACGAGTTATGGTTGGATCAGGTAGTTTTCCTTGGCCACATTGTATCGGCGGAATGTGTAAAGGTGGATCCCAATAAGATTGAGGTTGTAGTTAAATGGGAACCTCCGAGGGATGTTACTGAAGTTAGTAGTTTCTTGGGCATGGCTGGTTATTATCGAATATTTGTTGAGGGCTTCTCTATCATTGATGCACAACTAATAAAGCTCCTTTGAAAACACGTTGAATTTTGATGGACAGATGCATGCCAACAAAGCTTCAAAGAGTTAAAAGCTCGATTGACATCATCTCATGTACTTGCAAATCCTAGTGGTACAGGTGGATTTGTGATTTATAGTGATGAATCTCGTCAAGGTTTGGGTTGCGTTCTAATGCAACACGGTAAAGTCATTGCTTATGCTTCTAGACAATTGAGGCCATATGATGTTACACATCCTACCCATGATTTAGAGCTAGCGGCTGTCGCCTTTGCTTTAAAGATTTGGAGGCACTTATACGGTGAGACTTTGTCAGATAGTCATTGATCACAAAAGTTTGAAATACTTGATGAGCCAAAAGGAGTTGAATATGAGACAACAGAGGTGGTTAGAATTGCTGAAAGATTATGATTGCACTATTGAGTACCATCTGGGAAAAGAAAATGTTGTCGCTGATGCGTTGAGTCAAAAATCAAGCAGTAGTAGCATAGCCTCCATAAATGTAAATAACTTGCCTTATTTGCTTGATTTGAGGACTATGGATATTGATCTTATTATGCATAGTGATGGTGCTCTACTTGCTACTTTTAAAGTTAGACCTGTGTTGTATGAAATGATTCGATATTTACCAACTCGAAACCCTTTGATTGTTGAAATTATAGACAAGGTTAAATGAGGCGAGAACACTGAATTTATGATTAAACCTTGTGGAACTTTGATGATTGGGCATAAACTTTGTGTTCCAGATGTTGAAAAACTATGTACGGAAATCATGGAAGAAGCACATTGTGCATTGTATGCTATGCACCCTGGATCTACCAAATGTACTTGGCACTGAAGACTCAGTTTTGGTGGCCAAAAATGAAGAAGGATATTGCTGAATTTGTTGCAAAATGCCTCACTTGTCGACAAATTAAGATTGAATATCATGCTCCAGCAGGTACGTTACAACCATTAGCTATTCCATAATGGAAATGGGAGAGAATTACAATGGTTTTTGTTATAGGGTTGCCGAAAATGCTAAGGAAGAACGATGCTATTTGGGTAGTCGTTGACCGATTAACCAAATCAGCTCATTTCCTACAAATCAGATGGTGATGCACTCTTGAGCAACTGGCTAAGAAGTACATTGATGAGATTGTGAGATTACCTGGTGCGTCAATATCCATTGTATCGGATAAAGATCCACTATTTACTTCTCAATTTTGGGAGAGTTTACAATAGGCTCTTGGTACTAAACTTCATTTTAGAACTGCATTTCATCCGCAAATAGATGGACAATCAGAGAGGACTATCTAAATTCTATAAGATATGCTTCGGGATAGTGTGCTTGAATTCCAAGGTTCGTGGGATCAGTACATTGGTTTGATAGAATTTGCTTACAATAATCATCACCATAGCACTATTTGTATGACACCATATGAAGCATTATATGGAAGAAAATGCAGATGTCCATTGTATTGGGATGAAGAAGGTATGCGAGCATTAGAGGGTCCGGAACTGATACAAGAAACCATGGACAAGGTTCAAATAGTAAAAGGACGAATTAAAGCTGCCCAAGATAGACAAAAGAGTTACGCATACCAACACCATAGGGAGATGACATATGAAGTTGGTGACAAGGTGTTCTTATGAGTTTCACCTTGGAAAGGAGTAACCAGATTTGGCAAGAAAGGAAAATTGAGTCCACGATACATTGGCCCTTATGAAATACTTGAGCGTATCGGTCCGGTTGCTTGTCGATTAGCTTTGCCACCAGAGTTATCTAGTATTCATGATGTTTTCCATGTTAGTATGCTTTGACGGTATCGATTAGATCCTTCACATGTGCTTCAGAATGAACCAGTAGATATCAAAGAGAATCGGAGTTATATTGAGGAACCGGTACAAATACTTGATTACAATATCAAACACCTGCGGAATCGATCTATTCCATTAGTTAAATTGTTGTGTAGGAATCATTCGAAAGAAGAAGCGACATGGAAAATAGAGGAGAACATGGGAAGATATTATCTGTACTTCTTCTCAGATTCAGGTATTGAATTTCGGCACGGAATTCTTAAAGGAGGGGAGAATTGTCACACCCATTGCCCAAATTCGTACATACGAGCATGCATTGCATATAACGTGCAAAGTTGCACATTAATTGGCATTGTGTATATTATTTATACATGTTCTATATGGTTTTAGAATATGTTAGAGGGGTTATGAGAGTAATAAAGGGTTCAAAAGTGAAGTTATTAAATAAGAGGTCTAAACGGGTGGTTTCCTAAGTTCAGAGGGATGGTTATGTAAATATTCTTAGGTGGATAACCATGAATAATATGTAGTTTTTGAGAGTGATAGGTGTCAACAGCATAAGGAAAACAAATATTTGGAAAAAGAAACATGGTGGTTTCTGATTGGACCACTTAAGCAGGTGCCACCTCATGCTTAGGGTATATAAGGGTTGTTGTAAGGCAAGCAACTCTCATTTGTTTCATTCTTAGAACACTAAAATTTATAGGAAAAAAGTGAGAATAGGCAAAGGAAAGTGGGGGGGAAATACTTTGACTTAGCATATTGATTTATGGGTATTTGCATCTACTGCATCATAGGAGTGAAGTAAGTGTTTCTCGTCATTCGTACATGTTTAATATGCATTAGAACATCTATTTAGAGGTATGATTTTGATTGGAACATGAACTGAGAATACAACACCTATGAACTGAAATATGGGTCTGATTGTGTCTAGATTTCAGTATGTATTGCAACCCTATTTTAAGGCATTTACAGACGGATGTAGTCGAGGTGCAGTAGATGTGTAAATAGACTTAATTTGCATTTCGTCAATTTTTGTTAAATATCAGACGCCTATAAGAGTGGTCTAAAACATATGAGAGTCTATAATTCATACCAAATTTCATGTATAGCTATATATTAGCAGTGTTGACATTGGAACAATTTGTGGCCGTTACAGCTTTCTTTGCCATTCTCATGTACGTCTTTCTTTGCCATTCTCATGTACGTCACTTCATTCTCACGTACGTCACCTGAGAATCTTTGCAGCTCACATATGTTGGTTTTCCATCTCACATACGTTGATCATCTTAAGCAAGCTTTGCATACGTTAACATATATCTGACGTACGTCAATTACAACACACATAAATGAACATTTTCTTATGTACGTGAAACGTGCTTTAGAGGGTTCAGTTAGCTTCTGCTTTTCTTTAGACCCTATCTCACGTACGTGACATGCTTCTAACGTACGTGAAGCACTTACAGTGGCTTGATTTGCAATTCTGAGCTTTTCAACTTGTTTGTCTTTAGGTCAACTATTTTGCACATCATCAAAACACAAAAGGAACTCAATGTTGATCACCCATAATCCAACAATCTCCCCCTTTTTGATGATGTCGAAACTTTGAAGAATTTAAGCACTAACATAAAGCCAACAAATTTGATCAAGGATTTCATCCTTGTCAAGAGGTTAGGATTATACAATGTCTGATCATATATATAAAAAAATAATCACTCCCCTTATCAAAAACAATTTATGAAAATTTCAAAATTTTCTTTTCTCCCGCCCTTTGAAAACAATTTGCACATTGTTTGAAATAGTTTTAAAAAATCATTTCCCCCCTTTTGAAAATGATTTGTGCATAATTTCCAAACCTTGTTCTCTGCCCCTTTTTAAAACAAAACAAATCAATAACAATGAGAGGATTTGAAAAGATAATACCAAATTTAGAATCTTTATTAATGTAGGGATCTTTTCTCCAAGGATATTAAGCCTTTTAGAACAGAGACCCGCTCTGATACCCTTGTTGGAAAATTTCGGTACACCAAGGATTTATAGTGGTTCGACCAACCTTGCCTACATCCACTACCTAAGTCTCACTTAGACTTTTTCACTATAGATTATTGATTGCGGCTCAATCCAACAAGGCCAATACACGAGGTTGATTCCGGCTCAACACCTCAAAGGCCTCATAATGTTGTTTTCCATAGGTTCATAACAAACCTCTCTCAATGTTGTTTTACTTAGGCTCACAACAAACCTTTACAATGTTGTTTTACTTAGGCTCACAACAAATGTCTACAATGTTGTTTTGCTTAGGCTCACAACAAACCTCTCTCACACTCTCAAAGTGTATGTAAAGTTGTTTACAACAGATTGAAGCACTATGCTACAGTTGGATATTTGAGCTTGATGCTTGAACTTTGATCTCTAGCTTGATTGGTTGTTTTTTAGGTTGGAATTGATATGAAATTTGGCACAATGAGTTCTAATGTTCTTCAACACGTTCCTGCCCTTCTCTTGATGTATTTATAGCCCTTTGAATCAATATGACCATTGGAGAGAAGAATATAGCCATTGGAGTCCGTTTAAAGCTGTCTGTGACAATCTCACGTACGTTACCACAGTCTGATATACGTTACCTGACTTTAGCTCCAGCACACGTACGTTAACATTACTTGACATACGTTGATCATAGCGGATTCCCAATTCACGTACGTGAATAACAACTGACGTACGTGACTTATATGTTTGAGCCATCCAATAGCTTCTGTTTTCAATTCGGAGCATCTTGCGCACGTGAAACTCAATATCATGTACTTTAGATCAATGTGACGTACGTGATGTTTTACTCTTGCGCATGTCAATGAACACACACGTATGTTACCTTCTTCTGACGTACATGAAACGTGCTTCAGAGGATTCCAGTGGCTTCTGTTTGTATTCAGACCCTCTCTAACGTACGTGAAAATTTTCTAATGTAAGGAACATGTTTATGTGACTTGATGTCGCAACTCCAAGATTTCGAACATGTTTCTCTTCAACTCAAATGTTTCTTTCTTCATCAAAACCTTTTGGTCATTATCAAAACACATAAGGAACTTATTGTTGATCACCCATGATCCAACAATCTCCCCCTTTTTGATGATGACAAAACTTTGAAGGATTGATGGCTACATCGGGGGCAATAATTGATCAAGGATTCCATACTTGTCATTTGATTAGTATTATGCAAGAGTGAATGCAAAAATTTGATTTTCTACCCCTTTCAATCAAATATGTAACACTCTCCCATTTTTTGTCATTAATCAAAAAGATTAAGCAATTAACAAATTTTAAAAATTTTCATTCCCCCTTTCAAAAATAATTTGTGCATATAACAAAAAATAGGCTCTCCCCCTATTTGTTTCAAAGTAATGCACATATATAAAACAACATAATAAAATTAGAAATAAAAATTGCATGAAATATAAAGTAATGAAATTTAAAAAATACCTAGTATGCGGAAAGGCATACATTTTCCATTGGATCTCAATCATCACTTGAAGAAGAACTATAGCCACTTCTTTTCTTTTTCTTATTCCGATCCTTCAACCTCTCCATCTCTTTTTGTTGATGCTGATATTTGCTCCAAGGATGTTAAGCCATTTTGTTGGAGACCCGCTCTGATACCACTGGTTGGAGAATTTTCCTAGGATGCCTTGGTTAAGTTTGGAGAGCAGAAGTGAGTTGGAGTGAGGCAAGAAAAACAACACCAAGATTTTTATAGTGGTTTGGCCAAGCATGCCTACATCCACTACCTAAGTCTCACTTAGGCTTTTCACTATCGGAGATTGATTACGTCTCAATCCAACAAAGCCTTACGCCATGGTTCATTGCGGCTCATACCTCCAAATCCAAATAAGGTTGATTATGGCTCATACCTCCAAAGCCAACAAGGTTGATTACTGCTCATACCTCTAAAGCTGACAAGGTTGATTACGGCTCAAACCTCTAAAGCCTACACAAGGTTGATTACGGTTCAAACCTCTAATGCCATTACAATGTTGTTTTCCATAGGTTTACAACCAACCTTCCCCACACTCTCAAACTTTTTTACAAAAACATTTACAAGAATTGAAAGCTCTATGCTAGAGTACATGTGTTGACACAATGCTCTTGATTTTCTCTCTAGCTTAAATTGTTGGACCAAGGGTGGTCAACATTGAGATTTCTCTAAAGTTTTGACGATGAAAAAACTGCAGAATTTGATCTGAAGCAAGATTCACGTACGTCAAACCAAAGTCATGTACGTGTGTAAATGTCACGTACGTCAGTGAAGCCTCAAGTACGTGAGTTCGACCGTGAGCTGAAACATAACTACTAGAAGTTAAAAGAAATGATCACACATACGTTAGAAAAGGTTCACGTACGTTAGAAAATAACACGTACGTGAGAGGTATCCAAAGTACGTGAAGTACGATCAGAATTAAAGCGGGAAAATTGAAGTCTTTAATCAACTGAAGGCATGAAGCCACACGTACCTGTGACGTTATAAGACACGTACGTCAGACATATAAGACAAGATGAAGATTGTAGTTCAGAGGATGTTTGTTTGAATTTCATGTGGATCGAGACAAACAGATGAAGCAAGGGTCAAGTGTTGATTGTTCACGTACGCAAGCTTACAAATTCACGTATGTTACATTGAACCAAAGTACGTGAGATGAAATTTCAAGTACGTGAGATGCTATGGACTGAAAATAGAAGCTACTGGAGGGTTCAGACATAGAAGTCACATACGTCAGAAATTATTAACGTATGTGAACTGGGAATTATCTATGATCAACGTATGTGTATGTACTTATCACGTACGTGTGATGAATATCAAGTCAGGTAACGTACATAAGATTCATGTCACGTACGTGAGAAGACTCTGACAGTGTATTAATTGCCCCTCATTTAATACCACAACGGCTACATTACATCCCACAACGGTCTGAAATGAAGAGAAGAGCATAAATACATGCTTGGGAGGCCAGAAACAAATAACAAAACATCTGAGCATTGAATTCTAACAACTACCAAGCATCAAAGCATTGAATTTCTCTTTTATTGATACAAGTGTATTTGCTCTTCAAATTCATTCTTTATTTACTTGTATCACTAGCTTTTAATGTGTTGGTGAGTGTTTGTAAACACTTTTGAAAAGAGTGATTGTGAGAGGGATCAAGGGTAGATCCTTAGGTTAGTTTTTGTTCTTGTATCGAAATCAAGAAACTTGTAAGATTTCTCACTTAGCTAGAAAGTGAAGTTGTAATCTTTGAGAAGATTGATAGTGAAAATCCTAAGTGGTGATACTTAGGTAGTGGATGTAGGCATCGAGTTGGCCGAACCATTATAAGTTCTTGGTATTCTTTCATTTACCGCAATCATTCTCGAAGAAAATTCAAAGCTTCTATTATCACACTATTCAAACCCCCTTCTAGTGTGATTATCGACTCTACAACGTAGATGATTGTATCACGTACATAGTAATGAGATGAATGATCGTGTGGAAAATGTTCAAAGCATGTTATATCTAAGTGGAGGATGGACTTGTGCACTTAGTATGTGAAGAAACCACATAGATGCCATTTTGTCTCTCTTGTGAACGAAGAACCTGGTGTTGTGCACGTAGAGCTTCATGTCATTTTGAAACAAAAGCGACTTGAATTCTTTCAAGACACGTATAAGCACGTAGATGGGTGTTCTGAGTACGTAAGTCTTCATAGGCTTGTTATCCATGTACATAGAATGCAGTACTGCGCACAGTATTTGCTACCTGTATAAAAGATCCAAAATCATCATTTCTCTCTCAATTCTCAAATCCAAACTCAAAACCAAAATTTCAATTCCCGCTCAGATTTTCCCACAAAATCGAAACCCCTTTCTCACAAAGAATCAAAACCCAATTGCTCTCAAACACTTTCCAACTCAAATTCTTTTAGAATCCCCCAAATCAAACCCTAACGTACTTACCAAACCCTAAACCTCACGTAGCAATTCTGTTTCTATGGCACTGAAGAAGAAAACAAAAATTCGCAGAAAAATGACACATGACAAGCATGATCCTCAGAAGGGTGAATCATCCAAAGTCCTCAATAGGTAGAAAAAGAGAAAACAACATAGGAAAAGAAGGATGAGATGACTGTAGAATTATTAAGAAAAGTTCTCCAACAGTACAGAGAATTGGTTAGTGAAATTGATGGTGATTCCATGGACTCTAAGCAAGATGATGATTCTCCACCTGCTAAAATCGTTGAAATTGAGAATGAAGAAGCTAGAGTTGAGGAGGAACAACCTGGTATGGTTGAAGAACCAGATGATGAGCCGGTTGATGAGCACTATGAACCAGTTGATTTGAATGAGCCGGCTGTTGAAGAAGAACAAACTGAAGCAGAACTTGCTGAGGCAAAAAATGTAGAGGCCAAAATAGTTACAGAGGAAGAATTTAATGAAGAACAAAGAAAAGAAGCTGAGGTGCCAGTAGAAGAGGAGAAAACTGAGGCTGAGACTCTAGTTGATGTGCCAACAAAAAAGAAATCAGAGGAGGCTATATCTGAGCCATCTTCAACCTCTTACAGAAGAGAAAAATCTTATTAGGACCTAGAAAGGTTAAGAAAAATGACAAAGGAATTCATGCTCACTTTTGTGAAAGAGGACACCAAAAAGATTGCATCATCTGACTCTGAACAAAATCGGAAGCCACAATTCCTAAAGCAGTTCCAGTATCATAACTCAAATCTGAGATCAATTCAGTTGACCTTTGACGAGAATGAAATCATAGAAAAAGGGTCAGGGCATTGAAAAATTTGTTAGCAAAAGAAAACGCTATTCTCGATAACCTACCGCTAGTTCCAAAAGTTGTTGAAATTTTAGATGATGAAGACAACTTTCTGAAGAAGTGCTTGCAGTGAGGGAAGGTATGGGAATACAAGTGTACAAAATATGTTATCATGTAGCACATTGGATGGCGGTGGATCTTGCCTTCGATGTGTTGGAAGAACCTGAGAAAGCTTATGAATCCACTTTAGATCTGAAGCCTTCCACCTCACCAAAGTGATTTTCATAGCTTAGGATCCACATTTTTTCATGCATACACATCTGCATAATGTCTGTCTTATATTGTCTTGAACTTGTGTATGTGACTATTATCTAAGAAAGAATTTCTTTATCACATATCTGTGTTCATTTACTTTGATACCTTTTCTCTATGTTGTCTATTTCTTTTGCTATATATATTCGTTTGATTTTGACAAAAAAGGGATAAATTGTCGCAGAGTTTGTTGAATTCTCTGATATATAGATGCTCTAATATATTTGTTAAATTCATAACAATCTAATATATTGCTCTAATAACTCTAATATATTTTGTTTAATACTTGATATCATGTTTAAGTGCTAACAATTGGACAAGGTTTAACAACCTTGATCTATTTTTTCAAAATTTTCTCTAAGTGTTTGAAAATAGGTGCATTGATTGAGGGGGAGTGAAAACTCTTTCAATTTTATGGTTTAAGGCAAGCTCCTAGAGCTTGGTATGAAA
>CAODLS010374314.1:0-10265 GCA_948243855.1 Flueggea neowawraea
AAGTCTACAGGAAAGAATAAATCGTTCACTTGCACCGACAAATCTTCCAGAACACCCTCGGGAAAAACACTAGAATGGCCAGCCAAGGTTAGTACTACATCATTCTATTTCAAAGGTCCAACATTTAATGTACAATAAACAGACAAAGGGATCAAGTTAATAGAAGAACCTAAATCACACATAGCTTGTTCAATTCCTACATTACCAATTTTGCAAGGTATAGTAAACATACCTGGATCTTTCTACTTGATGGACATCTTTTTTTGTAACACAAAAGAGACTATATCTCCCATGCAAACTCACTCATTTCCCTTCAGCTTTTTCATACCAGTGCACAACTCCTTCAGAAACTTACAGTAACGAGGTACTTGCTTAATTGTTGTAAGCAGGGGAATGTTGATCTCAACTTTCTTCAATGTTTCTAGCACTTCTTGATCATCCAATACCTTTTTGTTTCTTTGCTAATCTATGTGGAAAAGGCAGCCTTTCAGAATTCACAACCACTGGTGCATCTTTTGAACTCTTTGGAGCCTCAATTTCTATTTCAGTACATGTGACATGCCCACGTAGAAGTGAGGAATTTTTGCAGCTGATGGGATTTCTTTCGCACTTCGAAGAGCAATGGCACTAGCATTCTTCCTTGGATTGATGTCAGGTTGAGAAGGAAACTTTCTCTTGTTCTCAAGATTGTTTACAGAGATGGTTAACTTACTTATTTGATCTGTCAACTCAGAAAACTTTGCTCCTATTTGTACCTAAAAGTTATGCATAGAAGTTGTGAGCTGTTGAGTAGATATCGCCAAGTTCTTCACAATCTCTTCCAACTCTTATGACTTATCAGGTTATGGCACATACTACTACTGATTATTATAAGGAGCTGGATTCTAATTCCTTGGGGCTTTGAATTATGGAAGTTGTTCCCATTATTCCTATACCTAAGATTTGGATGATCCCTCCATCTCGGGTTGTATGTATTGGAGTATGGGTCATGCTTCTTCCAATAGTTCTGTGCATATCTCTCCAAAGCATTAACATCAGCAACTTCATCCTCTTACAAAGATGGGCACACATCAGTTGGATGTTCTTGAACTCCACATATTCCACACACTTGTGCCTTAAATTTCTAAGCCAATTTCTCTTGCCCAATAGCCAGTTTATTCACCACAGCTATAATTTGTTGCAACATAGAAGACATATCATCAAACATTGAATCATGAGGTTTAAGGCTTACCTCATTTACACACCTAGTAGAGGATTCGACTTTGGAACTGAATTGTTGTGAGTTTGCAGCTATGATTGAAATTAATTCTCAAATCTCCCTAGGTGCCTTACTGATAATCGCCCCACCACTTGCTGCATCTAGCATATTTTGTTCCAGAGGAATAAGACCATCATAAAAATATTGAATTAAAATTTTTTCAAAAATATCGTGTTGTGGCCAACTTGCACAAAGCCTTTTAAATCTTTCACAGTATTTATATAAAGTCTCAGTATCTTTCTACCTAATACTACAGATCTCTCTTTTGATATTGGCAGCCCTTGAAGCTGGGAAGAACCTCTCCAGAAATAACTAGACCATTTATGTCCATGTAGTAATTGAACCAAGCAATAAGTAGAATAACCACTCGTTAGCTCGATCGACTAACGAAAAGGGAAAAGCTCTCAATTGATTTGCTCTTCTAGAATGCCCTAATGTCTGAAACTGGAACACACAACATGAAATTCTTTCAAGTGCTTGTTCGGATCCTCATTTTCTACCCCATGAAACCTCGGTAAGAGTTGTATCAAGTTAGACTTTAACTCAAATGGAACAGCCAAAGGTTTCTAAGCAACAGGCAGCGCAGCTAAGTCCTTCAATGTTCACTCAGGTTGAGCTACGACTTGACTAGAGCTTGAATGTTTTGAGCCATTTCAGTTTCTATGAAAAAAATCAATATCAACAATGTTTTCAATTGGTTCAAGTACTGAATTTGCAGAACCAAAAGTTTCTGCTTTGCAGAATCTAGCTTCTCTCCTCAACTATTTAGCAGTCTTCTCTATCTCAAGATCATACAGAATACTATCTACAGACACAGAAGAATGCATACAACAAAAATAAGAGATCAGTAGTAAAGCAATTAAACAAAATCAAAAACACCGCTTCCCAGCAACGACGCTAAATTTGATAGGCTGTGAAGTCACAAAAATAAAATTAACTTGATCAAAACACTAAAAATGAAGTTAACTGGTGAGCAGGTCAATCACAGAGAATGGTGAGAAATTGTTTAATTGCGAAAGCAGAAGAATAAAATAAGGTTGACAGAAATATTGTTGAAGTTGAAATTGGAAACAAAGATTAAAAATTCGTAGAACAGAAATAAGCATCAAGAATAAAAATGACAAAAATTCAATTATAATAAAAGCCAAGCTAAGTCACTTCTTCGTTCAATCCAGTCAGTTGATCACACACACAAAAGATGAATATTAAGCATTCAAGTAGACAAAGTTATAGCTAACGAAAACACACTCAATTAACCAATCCCTTCTTACCTGTTTGATAGCCCCAGAACGTCTTGCAGACTATTTTTCTAACCACTAGACAATCCTGGGACGCCCTGACAAGGTTTAATCTATGACAGCAGTAATAACGAACTAGACTTCTATCCTAGCCAGTAAAACAGAAATGTTATGATTCATTTAAACCAGATTATTCAGTTCCATAATAATGAACAATGTCCATCACAAAAATTCAAGTTATTTGTTACCTATATTAGGACTAGTGTGATGCACTATCAATCCTAAATAACAGTATATTAATTCAATCAATCAACCAACGAGCCATTGTCAATCAATCAATCAATCAAAATCAGAACAAAAACTGGATAAATACTTGTATTACTAAATAAAAGTTAACACAAGAGTCTCACAACTTCAACGGATTGAACTTCGAAATACCTTAACTAGAAAGGTGTTTAAGTACACATGCTAGAAGGAAGAAAACAAAAAGAGATGATGATGAGTGAAAATTCACTGCCCTTTTTTGCTTTGTGCGTGAAAAACTAGTGAGGAAGAGAGAAAGTTTTAGTTTATATACATCTTCCAATTAGGAAACCTTAGAATCCTCAAAAATAGCTAATAAAAATAATAATAAAGCTAATTGTTTTGACCCAACAACAAAACTAAGTTAGAGGCCTTCAAAACCCATCCTAAACATGGCTTATGAGTATGGTACGTAGTCCAACGCATGCGGTCAAACTTGGTCAAATGAGCGGCAGCTATGGCGTGGTCACGCAAAAATGCAATTTTGCCTGAAATGCACAAAAATAGCTCCAAACCTTCATGCTTCACCAATATTTCACCTAAAACACCAAAGAAGCATAAAAACATAAAAATACACGAATAATAACAATTTATAATGCAAATCAAACATAAAATATAATGCAAAACATGTAGAAAATGTAACCTATCTAGGATAAATTTTGTTATGTGGTGATAGATTGGATATTGGAGAAACTGAAGAATTTCAACTTGCCAACATTCAAGTTGAAAGACAGACAAAGGAAGGAAAGTATGTCATTTAAAAGTCACCTTATACGAATCTTCCAACACTTTGAGTTAGCTTTGAAGTTTATGATTTGATTCAAGTGTTGGAGTCTTGCAAAATCAGAACCGAATCCCTCTGAAGTATTAAGTTGCATAGAATAGTGAGTAGAGGATATGTCTTTCAGTTGTATTTATGAGAAACCGATGTGATGTTTCATGATAGAGACAAGAACAAAATGCCAAAGAAAGATGAAATGGTCTTTGTAAGATGAAAAGGTGAAGAGAAAAGGAAGTTTCCAAAGAGGCATGGTGAAGAAGAAGATGATGATGCTACTGAAACTGAAATTAGAGATGGTGCAAGTACAAGCAATTCTAGAAGAAGCAAACTTGATAAGTTGAGGAAATAATTTTAGGATTTCAAGACTGCTATTAATGCTATCTTTGAAGTAATGATCAACTTGCTTTAGAAAAATAATGAGATGTTGAAGAATCTCAGGTTTGAAAAGCAATCTAATGAAGCAGAGGTTCCACCTATTCCTGCTGATGTTCCCTCAAGTTCTAGAGGTGCTCAAGATTATTTTCTACCAAGGACTGCAAAACATGTTGAAAATGAGAAGGTGGTGGAAGCAGCAAAATATATACTAGAGGACTACGTAAAATTTGTTCATAATCTTCCAACTGATTCTTCATATTCTGATAATGGTGCAATAGATTCCAATGTAAGATTTGTTCATAATCTTCCACCTCTACTAATTGTTGAAATGGAAAATTCAGAGGAAGAGCAAGGTGAGCGTCCAGTTAAGGGTCCTCAACCTCCTAAAATTGTTCAGCTAGGTGATTCCGCGGAAGAGTGAAGTCAACCTCTTGATTTGAATGAACCACTTTTGAAATGGCTACTGAGCATGCAACTTGGAAAATGATTTCGTACAACTTCCCAAAGTGAGCTTCATAGCATAAGGATCCACATTTTGTCATGCATACATACTTTGCATCATATGTATATTTTCTTTTGCTCTGAATTTTTGTATGTGTGTAAGTTGATTAATGAAATACTTTATTGTGCAAAACTTGTGTAATATTTGCTCTTATCTTTTTCTATATGCTTATTTGTGTTTATATTTGCTTTACCTTTTTGATATTGACAAAAAGGGGGAGAAATTGTGCAAAGTTTGTTGAGTTAAATCGTTGGATTATGTTGCTTATTATTGCTCTTATACATATAGTTGGTCTGATTCGTTAATGCTCTGATATTTAAAAACTTGGTATCATGTTAAGTGCTAACAAACGGACAAGGCTTCACAACCTTGATCAAATTTTTAAAATTTTGTCTAAGTGTTTTAAAATAGGTGCATTGATTGAGGGAGAGTGCAAACTCTTTCAATGTTTTGTCATCATCAGAAAGGGAGAGATTGTTGAACCCATTTGGTCAACATGTGAATAAATTTTAAGTTTTGATGATTTAACAAAACACTTAAAATAGTTCAGATGTGCACACTATATAACCCTCTAAGAGTGTAAAAGGATGATCTAAGTGCATTATACCATGATCTATGCATGTTCATCATGTTAGAGTAATTATGGATTTTCTAGAATTGACACTATGTGTGTAGAAGAGCATAAAAGGCACGAATACCAAGTGCAATACTCTTAAAAGGCAATGCAATGCACGTAGACGTGTTGTATCAGAAGGCATAATGGTCCAGACTTTTGCTATGCACGTAGAGGAGAGCCCAAGGCACATAGAAGAGATGCAGAACTCTCAGGTCTAATAGTGCAACCATATTACGCACTTAGAAGAAGGATCTATGCGAGTAAAGGGGTTTGTGATGAAAACTGAAAAGGGCTTATGAGACAAGACATAGTTGCGTTTTACCATTGATCAGTGTGTATAGAATAGTAAAGGTGACACCTTTTAAAAGATCATACTACGCACGTAGTAAGTTATGCTAAGTGCATAGACAAGGCATTAGAATACTGAAAATTGAAGTATTTGAATTTGAATATTCTCTGACACAGTCACGTGAAGAATCAAAGGTGTGATATTGAAAAACGTCAATGCACATAGAAGGATTGTGCAAAACACATAGAACAAAAGAGCTACGCATACAAGAGAAGATCAATGCACATAGTATCCACCTAATGCTAATTTAATTCAAGTAGTGGCTATTGGACTCATTACAATGCATGTAGAATGGAGAACATTGTGCGTATAACTTTGATAGAACTATGGACTACGCACGTAGTACGATGGTACACACATAGCATAGGCTGATGTCAGTAAATTCAAAATTTTGCAATTCTATTATACGACGACATTGGAATTTACAATGACTAGTTTTGAGAGAACGCCTATAAATAGACGTGCCTAGTCCAGAGTAACCAAGAACATTTTTGAGAGAGTGCCAAACTCTTGTCAATTTGATTTTTGATTTTCTCTCTCATTATGTTCTTGAGTTCTTGCATACCAGGTGAGCTTTTGATTTGCGATTTACGTTCTTAGTTGGTGTGAGAATATTGTTCTAATTTTGGAAATCCACTTATAATCAAGCTTGGTGTTAAGCTTGAAGGGTAAAATAGGTTTGTTTTGTTTGGTTCCTTGAAAAACAAAGAGGTTTTTGGGTTTTTTTGTTTGGGCCAGTGAAAAATAAGATGTAAAAGTTGCTTGTGACCCTGTGAAAATAATAGGTATAAAGGTTTCCCTCCACCCAGAATTGAGGAAGTGATTAGTAGATTAAAAGCTCTCTAATGAGCTAGAGGAGTGGATTGTAGGTCAATGGGGACCGAACCACTATAAATTTGAGTTTTGTTTCTCTATCTCTTGCTCTCTTTTAATTCATTCTTGTGTGGTTGTGTTTGGATTGAACTAGCATTTTGTTTTGCAAAATATTGAAAAAGGTTTTAACTTTTAGCAAGAAATCCAATTCCCTCATCTTGGATTGCCATATTGAGATTACAAGAATGACTCTCAGATCTACATTAGATGCATGTATATGTTCCCTAAAAGTTCTTTTTATTTATTTATTTTTTAAGTTAGAGCTCCAAAAGGAAGTTATTATGACACTTAGATGCCTAGAAAAATCTAGATATGATGGTTTTGAGTACATGTTTATGAATAAAGTTGAGTTTCTTGCTAAATATGATTATTGTAAGAGGTACTACTAGGTGAAAGCAAAAACCTAACTCACCCAATTTTTCCGAACGAATTTGGCCAATTTACAGATCATATCGATTTCATGGCAATTTAAGGATTAGGGTTTTCATTTTGAAGGATTCAAGGACTTAGGGTTTAGAGATTTTGTGAAAGGGGATGGATTTAGGGATTTATCAATACTAGCATGAAAACTTGAGCAGGTTGGGTGTGTTAGCAATATGATATGAGAAAACCTGCAAGGAAAAAGAAGGAAACATTAAACCAACCAACTTTAACCACCAATAATTGTTCAGTTCAGTTTTGAAAACTATTAGTGGTCAGTTCCAATGTTCCTTCTCCATAATGTGACCAGATCGATTTGGTTTAGGAAAGTCCTCCAACCCAACCAGACTGACCTCTTTTTCACCCTAGGTGCTATCATATTTTTTACAAATTTATGAACAAGTCATTAAAGATTTATTTGGACTAGGTTTAGTAAAATTCATTTTCAAAAGTTGGACAACAAGTAAAAATAATGATACTTGTAAAATAATGTGGATGAATTAAAGAAGTCCCAAAGTTATGATTGGGCCTCGCAAAAAGAAGACATGTTTGATTTTCTAGTGTAAATGTGCAATAATAGTGGTTATAAACTTGGAATCGTTTTCTTTGGCTTGACAGGCTTTAAAATTTTCATTTGACATGCTATAATATATCTTTATGCTTCTTGGCATTTAGATTGATTGTTGGCCAGACATAGGAATCCAATAGGGGTAAATTAAAATTTCTAGCTTTTAAAAATTATTTGGAAATTTTTTTTTGCAATTTTTAAAATATTCAAGATAAACAAAAGCAAAGCAAGAATAATAATTCAATTCACACAAACAATAATGTAAAAAGAAAATGATAGAAAAATTAAATCCGCGATGTATAGTGATTCAACTTTCTTGACTTATGTCCACCCTTCAAACTTCCCCTTTCTTATTACCCATTTTTAGTCCATTTTTAGATGATACTAAAAGTTCAAAAAGATTAAAAACATCAATTTGGATTCAATTTTTGTTTAAATCTCGGATTTCGCTTGTTTTGACTTTTTAATTCGTTATCAATTTTTGCCTTTTAATTTGGACTCATTTTAACAAACGGAATTTTAATTTGTTCGTGAGCGTTTTTCGAACAGTCCGTGTAATGCTAGCCCATTTTTAGTTAAGGATTTGAAGCCCATTTTATCTGGGCCCAATTTCATGCATCTTTTAAACAACTAAACCAGATGACCCATTCCATTCAAACCCAATCATCCTGTTCAATCCAGCTAAGAGGCAATAACAAAAACAAATCAGTAAATAAATAAACAAAAAGAGGAACAAAAGCAAATTGGCAGTATGTTTGGGCGGCACCGCCGATCTCCACCATTCACCCTTCACCTGCAATCATCACAAACTCAACAAGTTGGTTCTTCCTTCCTCTATAAAAGAGCAGATCTGGGACCATTACAAGGGGGACCAGACCGCATAGACATAGAGAGAAGAAAGAAAAACACAGAAAAAGCTAAACCTATTCCCCCTTTAAACCCGAAACCACCATCTTCTTCCATCATCTTCATCAACACAGAGAAGAGAAGAGAAGAGGCAATTAACACAACAAATCCGCCACTCTCTCCCCTTCACCACTCAAACCAAAACCACCTCTATTCATAACCTGCACCAAGACCAAAAAGAAGAAAAACAAGAGCTTATCCCCATCATTCAAAACCACCCCCAAACTGTCACTCTTCCATCACCAAAACCATCTCCAAACCCGAAACCTCCACCTTCATCAACACAGAAAATCACCACCCTTTCATAGCCTCCACCAAAACCGTCACTCTCTTCTCACATTCCACACCGAAAATCACCATTGCAAGACACCAACCTCCACCAGAACCGTCACTCTCTTCAACACAAACTACCTAAATCCGCTGCCAAATCACGACACAAGTCATCTATCTTCTCTTCTGTGTCGTTCCCTTTGACAAAGAACAAGGAGAAACAAAGACTAGTAAGGACATGGACAAGATCTAAGGCCATAATCAGAATAACAAAAACAAATAACTAAAAAGGGATAAAAAAATAAAAAACGAGAAAAATATATAAAAAGAAACCCGTAACTTGAGGAGGAGCACTTCGGATTTGGACCCCATAACACTATGGAAATGGTTCCCTTAGACTCTTGACCACTGGTGCTCGTCTCGGCCTCCTCGACCGCCGTCGTCTCTCTCTTCCTCTTGGCCTTCCCTCACCATGGTTAGTCTCTCTTTCTCTCTCGGTTTGCTTCCCCTTTGCCGCCGTGTCTCATGCTTGTCTCGAGCTTCTCCCTCTCTCGGTGAGGTGAAGGAACCCTCTCCACCTTTGCTTGCCTCCGTCGTCCTATCTTGCTCTCTCTCACTTTGTGTTTCTTTTAGTAAGTTTGAAATGAAACCCTAGTTATTTCTGCTCTTAGGCTGGTTTTGACGCCCAGTTTCTAGCTCCGTAGATCGGACTATTTGTTGCTGAAAATTTACTTTTTTTGGTCTCTAACGATTAGTTTTACTCATTTTCATATAAATACTTCATAAACACATTTTTTTCTATCATTTGTTCACTTCAAACACTCATTTCTCTCCTCAAATTCTCTCAACTCTTAAAATTTCTCTACATACTCTCAAATTACTCTCACTCCAATTTTTTCCCCAAAATTATGGATCACAACAATGAAAATACTCAATTCTCCCAACAAAATAACCATCAAATTTTGTCAATTACCGATATTCTAAAAATAATCCATCAAATTTATCATTTTTCACAAACTAACAATTCAATCTCAACGCTTCATTTTCCTCATTTTCATATCAACTTGCACTTTCCAATTTTGGTAATTTTCAAAATTTTATGTCCAATCATTTTTCATAAAATAATTTTTACATCCTCTTGTTGAATAGTGCTCGACGACGGGTTCTCAAGGGGATTCTCCTACTCCTGAAATGAACCTCTCGAGCCCACTATTAGTCTAAGCAATCTCGGCCCCGACGTCGGTACCAAGTACAAAAAGTGGATCCCTCCACACGACGTCAAGTTGGCTAAGTATTGGATCGCTATTTCCGAAGACACCATAATTTCCAACGACCAAAACACCAACTCTTTTTGGAAGCGGGTCGCTTCAACCACGGGATGGAGGCAAGCGAGCAACGTTATGGGAATGCCGTTAAAAATAGATGGCACACACTCAACAAAATTGTCACCTTATTTAATGGCATCTACAACAACGTTGTTTCGACTGATCATAGCGGTTGGAGCGAAGACATGATTATGGAGTGAGCACGCGTTGTCTACTTAGTCGAGGCGAAAACCCATTTCCTGCACGATGACTTGGAAACTTTTACGTAATCATCCGAAATGGAGGGAAGTATTGCCCATAGACCCCGAGGCTGGTCCAAAAAGAACCAAAGTGAACGCCCAAGACGCTTACACTAACTCCGGCTCCTTCGATCTCAACGCCTCAAATCCTAGAGTCGAAGGAGAGCCAACCCAAGAGGCTCGCCTAGTGGGCCAAGATAAGGCCAAAGGGGAAGAGCCAATAACCAAGCAAAAGGCGAAAC
>CAODLS010374411.1:0-11376 GCA_948243855.1 Flueggea neowawraea
TTGATGGCATAAGGAAGAATAAACTATTCATGGAGTTTTATCTTCATAAAACAAATAATATTTCATAGAAATAAAATACCTCTTTATTAAATAAACCAAATGACAATGTATACATAATTGAGCTAGGACACAAAACTAACAGACAAGATTATGAGTTAGATTTGAGTGATGTATTGAAGTAAAATTTGTTAAGATCTGGATTTAGATTTCATGATATGTGCACTATTCAATGTTAATCAGAATAATGCTAAGTGATGTATGCTAAATTTGCATAACATTTTAGTAAGAATTCCAAGCATTATCACCCTTTGTATTTGCATTTTCTATCAAATTTACACACTTTTTGTACAATGTTTAGGGTGGATATGGATGCATGAAATGTGGATGAAAAGTGATGAAAAAGACATGAAAAAATGTTAAAGTCGTAAGATCAATGTAAGAAAGCGTAAGAAAAATCAACTTAAAAGAAGAAATGTTTGTCGCCACACTTTAAGCCATGGTCAACGCCATGACCATGGTTGCTTACTACCCAAAATTTGACAGATTTTGGCAAGTCAGAGAAGCACCACGGTCACAGAGGCAAGCACCACGGTCATGGTGTAAAAGACCATTTTGGACAGAAGCAAGCCACGGTCATGGCCTTAGAGGCCATGACTGTTGTGACCTACAAAATATGATAAGGAAAGAGAAAAAGGTGTGGTGAAAAGAGACAAAGGCACATGTCAAAGGTGGGACCAAGGCACATGTCAAATGCATTTTTAGGAGATTTTTTTTAAGATTTATGGAAGACCAAGAGGGATATAAATACACCTTTTCCATACCATTTTTTGGATATCTTGGGCTGTAAACTTATCAAGGAAAGAGAGAATTTTCTTCTCTCATCAATTCCCTAGAAGATTCAAGCATTGAAAAGGAAAGAGAGGAGGAATTGAAGAAGTTTTCCATCATCAATTTGGGTTTCGAGTTATACAAAATTTAGGGTGTTTTTGAAATATATTCTGTTACAAGGACTAAATTGAAATATTTTGAAAGTTTGAGGCTAGAATGAAATTCTAAAAAATTTAGGGACTAATCCATAATTTACTAAGATTTTAGGGACTAAAGAATAATTTGGTAAAAGTTGAGGGACTAGACCATAATTTTTCAAAGGTGTTTGATTTTCGACGAGAGGTTAGATATCCGATCAAAATGGGCTTTTTGACATTGTTTGGGTTTGAGTCATGCATCTGCATATCATATATTCCGCATCATATATTCCGCATTTGCCACAGTATTATGTTTGACCCCAATATAATTTGTTTGCCTTCATCCTTGTTCGATATCCGAGGTGACTAGTCATCCACTAGCGGTGCACGACTGGATTATTTGGTTCGGCATCCAGTTGAGTGCGATGGCAGCCCTAGACACATAGGCTGTGTCTTTCTGAAATTTAAATATTTTTGTCGTGCTAAGACTTTGCCATGTAATCTAGACTAATTAAAGTATCAATAAATCCTAACAATTGACTTATGTGAAATATATGATAAGAATATGTTATTAGAATATAATTATATATTAGAGATGTTCAACAATAAGATCTATATTATTTATATGCTTTGTACACTTATTTTCTTAAGATATTTATGTTAAGATAAATCTAAACTCTGACTACTATAAGATGTGAAACATTATAATTAAAGTCTGTTGAAGTTGATTATACTTTTTGTATAATTATACTTTCTATGATTATATGTCTGCATCGCATGTTTGTCTACTTAGGACATAACTAATAAAGAAATCTATATTTGGAATGTTAGGATATGATTAGTCTTATTTGTTTGTTCTGCATGTTTTTTGGCTAATTAAAGTTTTGTATAATCTATTTTAGGATTATTTACAATTTGATTATGATTGTCTGCTCTAGTCTGCCTATTTGTCTATTATATGAGTTCTGAAATAATCTCTTTTATTATTCGTACACTTAATATACCATCATTTTGGGAAAGCATAGTTACCAGGGTTGGTGGTAACCATGCGTTTCGCCAACACATAGATCAGGTGGCAGTAGTCCACATCAGTTAGAAAATTATCAGGTGGCAGAGTCCACAACCAATAGTCAGTTAGAAAATTATTAGGTGGCAGAGTCAATAACCAATAATCAGTTAGAAAATCATCAAGTAACAATAGTCCACATCTCTGTCTATTTTTGGTGGTAGTAGTCCACACTTCTGGTTCCATCTAATTTTGGTGGCAGTAGTCCACATGTCTAATTTTGATATTGCCTTACTAGTTTTGAGTTTGTGTTATTGTTCATTCCCCCATAGTATACTATACTGTAGTTTGGCGGGGTATATCTTACTGGAGCCCGTGGACTGTAATGTTTGCAAATATACTTTTTGATTAGTTCTGTCTATTTCAACTTTAAGACCCTTAGGGTGACGGTGTACTGTTTGAGTCCCTAAGACTAACAGCTGTAGCCCTTTTGAGCCAAGTACTATTTAGGCTCTTTAGGCTACTAGTTTATTCTGATATGATCTGGTTAGCATAGTTCCAATATAATATGGGTGTATAATTAGTAATTATCATATCTATTTAGTTCTGTAATTAATAGTAAAATAGAAGTATATAGAATTCTGAAAAATCTGGATAATATGAATTTGTATGTATACATGTATTACGTTTTATCTAGCTTCTGATATATTGATTATCCTGTATGTCTGTATGTTGTTTGTCACTCTGTGTGGTTTTAGAAATGGATTTTCAGAATTACTATCAATATGTATATGAGTGTATATTAATAACATATGATTATATACATGCATGTGGTATTTTCAAAATGTTTTCAAACTAGTTATGTGATACCCCAGAGACGATCTAGAGTGTTGTCCCTCATGGAGTTTTACTCACCCCTTCCTTTTAACATTTAAGTGATTTTTATGAAATTGATTATTCGGCTTTCAGTGCTCAATGAGATATTCAGAAGAAGCAGTGAATGCCCTTTTATTTGGGCACAGTACGTCTATACTAGTAGATACTCCACATCATGACATGTAACTTAACCTGATTTCAGTGGAGAACCTGTAAAAATGAATACTTCAAAGTTGTTCATGCAAAAATCCAAATATAAAAATGATGGAGATATATTTTGTCCTTAAGCAACATTTGACAGCTAATGGGCTTCCGACCACTAAGTCCAAAAATTCAAGTTTGGGTTACTTAAGTAGCCAAGTCCTTATATTGATAAACCTTTCCATCCCTATACGCTTATTCGATGTGGGAACACAGAGCTGCTGTACAACAAATTGCTTGACTTGCTAACTTCAGCTGTCTGCTTTGGTGGGATGTTACAATTCCTACCCCTAAAGGTTTGCGATGTTCTCGTCGCAAGGACTTCCAATTATGATGCTTAGAATCTCTCCCATGTTTATCGATATAGGATTCGCCTATACTTAATATGTTGATGTGGAATTCGTCTAGACGTAAGAACTTCCTCTCAACTCCTGAGGTTTGGCCCACCATCACCATCAGCTGAGGTTTGCCCCACCACTGTTCAAGTTTGCACGTGGAGTGGCTTTGATACCATAATTGTCATGACCCGACATAAGCACACAGTTATCCTTAAACAACATCTGACAACTAATGTGCTTCCAACCACTAAGTCCATAAGTTCAAGCTTGGGTTAATTAAGTTGCTAGGTCCTTATACTAATAAATTTGTCCATCCTTATACAGTTATCCGATATGGGAACACAGAGCTACTGTACAACAGATTGTTTGACCTGCTAAGTTCATCTATTTGCTTTAATGGGATGTTACATATTTACCTTCCAAAACCTTTTCTTATGGCTTGATACTTAAAGCCAACAAAAGCTCTCCATTTCTTATGTAACCAAAAGCAACAACAATTTGAAAACCAACAATGGTAAATATTTGATCTAAAAGAGTTCTACTAGAAACATCATTTCTTTTTGTAATTAATCAGTTAGAAAACTCTGAATGTAAGTGAAATGGACAACTATACTTTTTAACAGCTTTTACAATGATTCTAAGACCATTCCAAACACTAGTAAGTAAGTCTTCTTCTACTCCTTTCTTTTCGTGACATAAACAACTATTTCCAACTACCACGATAAAATAACCTCAAAGTTGAACCAAGACAAAGACCATAAAACATATATCCATGCTCAATTATACCTTTAACAAAATTTTGATTCATTTTGACAAAAGAATTCAATAGACATAACTTCAGAGCATTTGCAAAACAAAATCAGTAGTATGTATTATAAGACGCATGACAAGTCATAATTGATTCATTTTGATCTGTCGTAAACTTGTAATGCAACTTAGATAGGAATTAAGAACTAACCTACATAAAGCAGACTGATTAAATATCATAATTGTAAAAATCTCTAGAGAGATGAATTTTGAAGTTTTTCCTATTCAATTATCAAGAAAAGACATCACCAGTATGATATATCATACGGAAATAACAATGCATATCCATTAATTAGTCTCACGGAACATATATGTTCATACCTCTTCTGCACATTTGGCTACTTCTCATTGTCCTTATTAAAACATATATATGCCCTAGCTAATTGTCAGCTGTGAAAGAACCATAAAAATTAAAGGCTTACAATCAAATAATACCTCATTGTCAAATATCAATCTAATCATTTTATTAATCAATTTAGTCATATAACAAAAACAACAAAAGAGATAGGAAAATCCTATGTTAGGTAACTAAATAGCTATTTAGCAATTATCAAAATACCTAGCATTAAACTTAATCACATCAAATAAACCTAATTAGCTCAACTATTTCCTACTTTGTCCTAAAACTTCATGATATTCCATACCCAATCTACAAACTTTAGCTAATATAATCTGTATTATATTAGAAATTAATACAATTGAAAATACCCATTCACTACTCCAATAAACACTACAAATAAGGGCTTACCTGCAAGAAGTATGGAAATCCTTTTTAGTTCAAGAGCTAGGTCAGCAGTTCTTGTCTACAGTAACAGTCATCACTTCAAGGCCAATACCTGAATGACCAACAGCAAAAAAAAATCAAACAGAGCTAGAAACTCACCTTTAAGCTACATTAGTTGCTATAAACACAACAAAAAATGGTTACTAATCTGAAGATTACTTAAATAGCACAACTCACAAAGAAATAATCAAACATTTTCAACTGACCAAGCAACACACCAATCAATTCTCTAATAACAAAACATATTTAAGTTGTTCCAACCCAATACCTTATTGACCATCTCCTGAATCACAGCCAAACCGGATCTAATAGAACTAAATCAAACACCACCTGCTTTTTTTGCAAAACACAAACTCAGCCTTCATGGAGTACCAAGTCTCATCAAGGAAAGAAGCCTTCACACTCTTCGACACCGACTGCGAAGGAAAAATTACCCCGTCTGAGAAGGAAATCATATATCTCTGGGAGGGAACACCAAGCAATCTCAAAACAAAGGGATCATTTCCAAAGAGAATCTAATGAGTCGATTTGATTTCCCTCTATTTATCGATCTTATGGCCAAGCACATGAAGCCTGAGTCGTCCGATCGCCAGCTGCACGATGCATTCAAGATTCTTAATAAGGTTGATCTGCGACATATGACTATTAACGGTGAGAAGTTGGCGCCGTCTAAATTCGATGAGTAAATTAATGAAAATGTGGGCGGCATGAGACTAATTTGGGATTGTTTGAATTTTATTGGTGTGGGTGGGACTTTGAAAATTAAGCAGAGTATGCTTTTGTTGGTGCTAAAGGCTGAAACAAGAAAGGATTAAAACTTTGTACAAATGGTGTGTAAAATTAAATTATAATAGACTGCATTTTAGATTTCGTAGGGCATAGTACTTTTATCTACAGTCGCATTTCGTAGTCAAAACTATCCTCAGGTATTATCTACGATTAAATTCGTAGCCAATACTATCAACTTTTCTCCGGTAAAAAGATCGTTGATTATTATTAAAATCGTAGCAAATATTTTTCCCCCATGGTGAAAATCATGGTTGCCGAAAACTTTTTATTATTTTTCCTACGATTTTAAAAATCGTAGAGAAAAAGCACATTTTGCTACGACTGTTGTTTCACAGCTAAATAAAACGTAGATAATGACCAAATTTCTTGGAGTGGCACCGAGAAAAGTTGCACAAACAACAAAAAGCACAACTAAAGCAAAGTGAGTAGAGGGGTAGTATTCCAAATTCCCTAATATTAGCCGTTCAATCCCCTGCACCGACGCAAAAAACTTGATGATTCCTGTAACAATTCGTTACTAGACCATGTCCAGTGTATGAGGAGAACCGAACCAGATGATTGATCCATCCTACACAAGCTTCGGATTACAAAACTTCTGCCCAAATTAACATTTACAGGATAACAAAACATTTCTCATACATAGTAAAATACTAGGTGAAGTAAAACATGTTTATTATTTCTAAATAAATATTAAACATTTATAATTGCAATCAGTTAAACCAAAGTATTATTAAATACATAATCATAACTCACTACTCGGTGTGGAGCATCTAACGCTTATACAGACTAGACTCGATCAAAAGGGCACTCATTACTGAATTGGATGCCCAACGGAGCACTGTAGATCTAATGAAACAAATACAGAATGACCTAAAAAAATGTTAGGATGGGGTGAGTAAACTCAGTGAGGAATAACACTCCAAGTCGCCTCTAGGACATCACATAAACTATTTTGAAAACAGTTCGCAAAATATCATATGTAGATATATACGTACATACAAATACACACTATATAATGTTAGTTTTTTGCAAACCATTTTGAAAATGTTCGCAACCAAAGTAGACAGCATGTAGTCAGACGTAATATTAATATCGGTTATGATATATCAAAAGCAATTATGGGACAAAAAACAGAGTCAAAGAGAATCAATATCAAAGTATAAAAAATGTGGCCTATGCCACCAGACATAATCAAAATGTGTGTGTCTGGCCGAACATACGGCTACCATATTACCCTAGTAATTAAGGCCTTGGCAAAATATTGGCATACCAAAAGCTACATATCCTGTAGCTAGACGTCTCATATAAAAATAATATAATGTATATAAAAATATATATATGAAACAACATGCAATTCAACGATTAGAATTAGAAAACTAATATATATATATTGTTTTTTAGAAACATATTTCGTATTCTAAAACTATTACACAATCAGATTTTATAAATTACCAGACCATTATTAGTTAGTGTTCAGATATAGCCAAACACATCAAAAACGTATAAATTTAGAAGACACAACCTATTTACTTGAAGCTGTCATCCACTCACCTAGATACCAAGCTAAATAATCCTAATAGGCACCATCGGTTGATGACTGGTCACCTCAGATGTTAGACAGAGCTAAAGGTAGATAATTTATAACATAGTCAAAATAACATACGGTACTGTAAAAATACTGAAAATGCATGGAATGCTAAAGCATGTCCCAACCACACTCAGAAAACCTATTTTGATCGAAGATCTAACACTTTCATCTCGAAAATTGAATGTTTTGTAAAATTACGATTTAGTGCATCAATTTTTGTAAAATTACACTTTGAACCCAAGTCAGGGCAAATTATAGGATTTACAAAACAGGCCTCAATTTATCCCAAAACTACAAATCACTCCCTCAACTATTCAAAATTATAATTCCCCTCAAACTATTCAAAAATTACAAATCTGTCCTAGACTTTTCAAAAATTACAATTCAGTGCACGTTATTCAAAATTATAGATAAGTCCTAAATTTCAAAAAAATTATAGTTTTAGTCCTCGCAATAGAAAATTGTTCAAAAAGGTCACACAATCATCCAGACTGACACCCATTGTTCAAAATCATTTAAATCATCTTCTAATCATTTTTATTCATCAAAATCATTTATCAATTTTATCAATAAACCAACAAATCATCAAAAACTCAAATTTATTCTTCCAATTAAAAGTCCCAACTACACCAATGTCTTTCAACCTCCAAAATCAATCACAAATCCATTCAAATCCATGCTTATTCCATCAATATCAATAAAAACTAACTAAAATTCATCATCAAAACAACTAATTTTGCATCCAAAAATTCGGACATAATTAAAATCCAACAAAAAATATGCATTCAACTCAACCAAACAAAACTCACACCATTCCAACAAGCAATCTAACATTATCCATCAAAAACAAGCATCAAACTAAATCTAACCTCCAAAATTGTCATTGATTCAAACCCAATTAAAACCCACATGATTTTTCATGAAAATAAAGAATAAAAAGAGTAGAGTGAGAGGTTTTACCTTGATTTAAAGCAAAAAAAAATTGAAGAGATCAAGCCAAGAGAAAGGGTGAGGGACGGATTGAGTGAATTTGAAACCAATGAGAGAGTTTGGGAGTGGAATGAATGAGAAGAGTCGGCAGCCAACATTTAAAAAGGAAGGCTCAAAAAGAAACGCGCCGTTTTGATTAAAGACTTTTTCTTTCTTTCTTTCTTTTTTTTTTGGAAAAACGTTTTTGTTTTCCTTTTTAATTAAAACCCTTTTTTATAATTTCAAACAAATTTCTAAACTTGGCTTTGGTTTTAGAATTTATTGCCAGAACATTTTTTGTTTGATTTTTAAACCATATCAAAACTCAAATATTCAAGAATATCTCAAATTATTATATAAATTGAAATAATTAAAATATGATAAAATAATAGATTAAAGAAATATAAATAAACAATAGATTATAATAACTTTTTGAAAAAACCAACAAAATTAAACGGGGCATTACAAATCCTTTCCGCAAGCGCATAGATCATTGTCAAGTAGTAAAAGTGGTCGAAAGAGACCAAATTATCAAACCCACGATATTGTAGCCCAAGTACTAATACTCAAATGAATCCTATTATCTGCTCAATCAAAATTGTGGTGAATTTAAAGCTGCCATCTATTCTAAACGAACTTTTCCAAATTAAAAACAAAACAATGAAAAACCAAACATTAAACTACTAATCAAAGGAGTGTAAATAAAGAAACAAGATGTAATATAAAAAGACAAGCAAGAATTAAATGCAATTACTCAATCAATAATCACAAGACAACGCCCAACCTAGATCCCCCTAATGCTCAATTGCAACTAAATAAAGTTTTGACACCTTAAGTTATCAAATTCTACCAAATCACTTAGGCTTAGTGTGCTAAAGTATTAAATACATTCTCTCGAACTATATACAACCTTTCACCCAAAACCCAATTTCCTATATGTAGCAAAACTAAGTTATGGGATAGAGCTTTAGGTCTTTTTACACCCACTAGTTAAAAATGGTATTTTAAATATCTCTAGAGTAAGTAGCTTCATCTCTAATAACTACCCAATCTAACTCGCTAATCCTTTAACTTTTAATGAGATTCCTTCTCAAGCAACCCACTGATCCAAACATATAAACCCCCAAGTTGGCCGACATCAAGAGTTGAACTAATTCAAACAAGTTTAACAAGAAGCAATTAATAGAAAAAGCATCAGCACATTATTTAATCATGATATAAAATGGGTCATAAAATCTATTTAGTATATTTAAAATCGTAACAAAAAGATTACGATTATTAATGAAGAGCGTTACAGGCTTTAATGATCCCTTCACAATTCATCATCTATAAATAGTCTTCAGGGGCCACTCATCAAGGTATGCTCTACTCTCTACACACACCATTACTTTGTCAAAATTCTTACTAACATGAGGATCAGAGATTCCCCTGGGGCGCAACCCGACCTCATTTTGTTCTGTGTTTTCAGGTTACGAGGTGACACTCACGATTCCCAAGTGTTCTAGTTTTCTTACTATTATTGTTCTTTTCACGAGGCAACAACAATTGGAGCAGTCTGTGGGGAACTTGAACGAAAAGCCATGTTCGTTGAAGTTGGCGGATAGATTCATCGACGATTGCCTACTCAGTCACCATGGTGCAAACTCATTCAAACCATGCTGGACATCCCGAAGAGGGTGCGAGAAGGATTGGTGCTGAAGCGGGGGCCTCAGGAACCGTCGTCCCTACCATTCCACTTGCAGACGATGAAGCGCTTAAGAAGCAGAATGAGGAGAATCATAAGGCTTTGACCGAGATGGAAACCTTGCTTTAGTAGATTCTTCCTCAGGCACAGGTCCATCCTACATTGTGCGCTTACGCTCAAAGCACTTGGAGTTACAGAGTCCCAGAAAGGCATGACGCCCGCAACAAAGTTATCACCAACCATCTCGCGTTCCTAAACAACCGAATCCACCACCTTGTCCAGAGCATTTTGACATTCCCATTCCTGAAGCTCGAGTTGAAGCCAGAAGGGAGAATTATCCTGAGGTGGTAAAGAGTACCTGCAAAAGAGAATCTAGAGTTCTACTGAAGAAGGCCGATGCAAAACTTCAATCCTCAATGAATATTCGAGATGCAACGGATATGAAGAAGATGATTGTAGAAGTCCTTGAACAAAAAAAATTGGTTCCTATTAAAGATGATCAACAGAGAACCAAAGCTCTATTCACTAAGGAGATTATGCGAAATCCATTTCCCTTAAAGTTTAAGATGCCCTCGTTTCCTAATTTCTCTAGAAAATAGGATCCGCATGAGCATGTTTAGAACTACGAGGCTATTATAATGCTCCACGGTTGGGAAGACGTTGTCATGTGTTGTGCATTCCCAATCACACTAAAAGACCATTCCCGTTCATGGTTCAATAGACTAAAGGAGGCGTCGATTTCCTGCTTTGACCAGCTGAGGAAAGAATTCATCAACGCATTCATCATAAATAGTAAGTGGAAGAAAGAGGCTACGCACTTGTTAAGCATAGGACAGAGCAAGAAAGAGACCCTACTGCGGTACATAGTTTTAGTTTTGTACCCTAGCCCAATCATGTATAAATTGTCATTTGGTTTATTTAATAAAGAGACATTTCATTTCTATGAAATATTATTTGTTTTATGAAGATAAAACTCCATGAATAGTTTATTCTTCCTTATGCCATGAAGTACGTGACTTGATACTAAAACCATAAGGATAAAAGGAATGTTATTCTAAATGTCCCTAATCGATTATTATCGTGGGAATGATAATGAATTAAGATTAGTATGTTTCTAAGTAGATAATCATGTTTTACTAATTATGGATATGAGATATCAACTTAGAACATAGATACGTGTTGGGGAACATGTATTGGACTGACCTGATATGAAAGCTCTTCATGGATTGTTGTCACAAAATATCATTCATGTAGTGGTGATGTTTGAGTCCTCTGACTGAAACTCACTATCGACTCCTACATGAGGAATCACATATTTTGACTTAGTCAAACGTTATCCGTAACAGGGTAACAATAAAGGCTATGATTG
>CAODLS010374435.1:0-19873 GCA_948243855.1 Flueggea neowawraea
TATGTGAAGTTCTAACTCATATCTATCAAGATACATCAGAAAGAACACCAGATTTGACAAGAAATTCAGTAAAACCCGTAACCCTAGTTGTAAAGAAACCCATTTGGTTCAAACACCAAATATCACGAAACCGATACTTGATCTTCGAGCTATTGGTCTCAAACAACCATAATCTAACTCTCTTTAACTCGTATTTTATCAGAAATGAAAAGATCCGAACCAAAATCCAAGTTTGGTCGGAACCCTAGAATGCCCAAATGCAACGCAAATCAAAGAAAAGAAGAGATTAATGGAAGATTCTTACATTTAGATCTGTTATAGAAGCAAGGAGAAACAAAGAAAATCACAGAGAAGAAAATGAGAAAGTGCTCTGATGGTTGAGACAAGTTATGACCGAATGAATGGTAGGCAGGGGTATTTATAGACTCACGGACTGACATGTTGCGTTTCACGCACAGTCGCCCAGAAAACACATCTATGTGCACAGTAGGGGTTCTGTGTACGTAGCACCATGCTCTACGTGGGTAGCATCCCCCACAACGTACGTAGACGGCAGATCTGAAGCCCCTCATTCAGATCTACAATCTATGTGTGTTCCACCCCCTGCTGTGTGCGTATAAGGCCTCAGCGTGTTCACGATTCGCACCCAAAGGATAAACAACGTGCATAACAACCCATACCACGCACATAGACCAAGCAAGGCTCTCGGCCGACTCATCCCCGTCTACGTGCATAATACTCCGTACTGTGTACGTAGGCAATCTCCAGTGTACGTTGCACTCAACGCACATTCACGGTCAACGTTAAGGCCTCTACTATGTGCACAGTACCATGTACTAAGAACATAGATGACCTCTAACATGCAAAACACACGCAGTACAACCCTCAAACTCAAAGGTCAACATCCCAACTCGAAATCACTTCGGAATACTAAAAGATTCTGGCTAAAATAAGCGGGATATTACACTTTCCATACTCAAGACGCCAAAACAAAATGGAGAGAATTAATGGTTATTGGTTCATGGGTGATAATTAATTACTCAAGTTATATCTATATTTATTTTATTTTACTCGAGCCAAGGTAAAAAAAATTGGGTGATGTGCAAAAATAGGCAAGGAAACAAAAATTATTTCACAAATACAACAACATTTGAAAAACATATCAAAAATGGAAAAACGGAATAAAATATTCAGAAATACAACAGTTTGACCATGTTTTGACCAAACCATTTAAGTCAATGAGAAATAGTACAACTGGAGTACATGCGGAGTACAACCAGAGTACAGAGTAGTGTGATCAGGGCTTTGTTGACAATCAAAGAATGAGTACATGTGGAGTACAACCTGAGTACAAATAGTATTAATAAATGCTCTTTTGACTAGTATAACTGAGTACATGTGGAGAACAACATGAGTACAATTAGGATAACAAAAAAATTGAAACTCTTTTGACTAATATAACCGAGTACACGTGGAGTACAATACGAGTACAAACAACAAAAAAAGAACAAAAATACACAAACAAAAATAGAGTACAAAACCAAAACCTTTATGTTTTATTTGTTATTTGAGTACAACATGGGTACATGTGGAGTACAAAGTCAAAAAATGAGAATAAATCATAAATATTAGATCAAAAAGAGTACATTAAGAGTACGAGACTGATTTAGTAATTGGTAAATGTTTCAATGAGAAATCTCGACTTTGCTTTTCAACTCTTGCCTAAGCTTCTCGATCTCTATCTTAGCACTCTTCTTCCATAAAAACACCACCTTAAACCTTGTTCAGACAATTTATCAAACATAAAGCAAGCAAACATGAGAAATGCAACAAAATTTATGAAATCCAGGTGACAACATCTTGATCGAAAGCTCTACTACAACAATTTCAGGAACTAAACAAAAATTCATACAATAATTTTTATTTTTTTCCCCAAAAAATCAGATTGGAGTGGCTAAACATCTGAAAATAAATCCTTAGCCACAGCCCCTACGCATCCAATCCTCGCGGTCATGCTTTGTCCGCCTTCTTTGTCTTCGTTGTCGTATCTGATAGCTGTCGTCGTCTCTATTGCTCACTCTCTCTCTCTCTCTCTCTCTGTTGGAATTCGTGACTAAAATATGATATTTATACAAGGATAACGCAACGAAAATAAAAAAAAAATACCCTGGAATTCCACCAAGGATCCATTTATATCAACATAAACGATTAGGGTTAGTGGTTTTACCTTAAAACCAAAGCTCGATGTGTGAATGGCAAGTGGAGTGTTGATGTAACTTTTAGTGTTTAAAACTCGATTCCACTATTTTTCACGTTGCATTTGCGCGAACGTGTCTAAAGGTATCCAAACAAACGAACTCACTTGGATTGACAATATGTACTAGCACGAAGAATCTCTATTATAGACTCACAATTTTTCTCTCCTTTTGGTGTCTCAAAAATTTGGCCAAGACCTCAAACTAGGATTGGAAATTCGGTCATGACTAAGCACATATATGTAGAGATGTGTGAAACCCTAGTTTAAGTTTACTAGGTTTCATTCCACTTTCCTACAAGTATATTGATTACTTAGTCATACTAAGACTCTTATTTATTTACTCAATAAATAAATAAATAAACAAATCCCTATTTATATATATGTGTGACGAATTTCCTAATTAATATATGCTAGGGTTTAATCTCCTTGTCATACAAGTATTAAGACTCCTTCTTGATTAAGTAATTAATCAACTTGATTAAATAAGATTTAGTCAATCTTTGACCTAATCAAACTAGCATGTATAGCCGAATTTCTTAATGGTCTTATTAATGTTATTGGGCTTTAATTATATGATACATTATCATTAAATAAATAACTCTCTTATTAATATATATGAGCCAAATTATTATGTCACACATAAGAATAAGCCCAAGCATATTTAATTTAATAATAAGTTATTTATATTAAAAGCCCATTACATTAATGGATAATATCTTATATTATTTTTATGACATAAATCATAAAATTCTGAATTATAAATAATTAATCAAATTAATTATCTTAATAATTCAATTACCATAAGAAATAATATTTGTAAACCAATCTAATTCGTTATTATTTGTGACCTAATAGATCCACTCGAAAATGACAATGGGCATTGTCTCAAAACTTAGGCTTATAGCCCATAAGCGGTATCTAGTAATACATTATGGAAACCCAAAATATAGTGGATGTCGGTGATCCGAGTTTACCTTTCACAGTTTGATATTTAGTCATTTTGTCTCATGATATCTAGATTAAGCATAAGGCATAGTTATATGTCAACCTTATTTACTTAATGTGTTTCTTGATTCCAAGTAGATTGATATAACAAATGACATTGATAACCCTATATCAATTCATTTGAGTATGCATACATTTCATCAATCCTACTCATCAAGTAGTCTAAAGATATCACTCTTCCTAAAAGAAACAAATTTGGCACTCTCACTATCACTCCTCTACAAGATTTATGACATATTCAATCATAGCCTTTATTGTCACCCTATTACATATAACGTTTGACTAAGTTAAAACATGTGATTCTTCAGGTATGAGTTTATAGTGAGTTTCAATCAGATGACTCAAAAATCATCACTGCTTGAAAGTTACTTGTGACATTCATCTATAAAATGCTTTCATAGCGAGTCAGTCTAATACATATTCACTAACGTGTATCTATGTTTTAAGTGATATCTCATATCCATAATCAGTAAAACATAATTATTCACTTAGCAACATATTAATCTTAATTTATTATCATTCTCATGATAATAATCGATTAGGGACATTTAGAATAATATTCTTTTTACCTTAAGATTTTACTATCAAGTCATACTTGATGACATAAGGAATAATAAACTATCCATGGAGGTTTTATCTTTATAAAACATATAATAATATTTCATAGATATGAAATATAATGTCTCTTTATTAATTGATATATCGAATGATAATGTATATAAATGATTGGACTAGAGCATCAAAACTAACACACACACGCTCTCTCTCTCTACTGCTCTTCGTCTCTGTTCACAGCACCACCAACATCACGTTTGTCTGCCTTCGTCTCATCATAGTAGAAATTGTCGTCGTGGAGGAGATCTCAAACTTTTTTAGTAGAGGCGACTGAATTGTCATCGTCATGGTTGGTGAAGGACGAGAAGAAAGGAAGGCGACAGAGGTGAATCGTTTGCGGCTTTCTTCGATCTGACGTTCTAGTGGAGTGGCTAAGTCGAGGAGGAGGGAGATAGGAGATAACAGAGACGAGGAGAGAGAGGAGATCCGGTGAGAGGGAGGATGAAGATAAGAGGACAGGTAGGGTTTTTTGGGGGAAAGAGAGAAGACAAAGGAGAGGAGAGAGAGGGGAAGAGAGAAGGCAAAGAGTTTAGGAAATTAATACTGTGTTATTCAGGAAAATTAAAATAAAAATGTTATATTTCAGTAGATATGTTAACTTTGGATGGTATTTGGGAAATCAAAATATAAAAAATGACACAGAGGCTAACTTCCTCAAAAAAAAATTAGGCTAAAGTCTTTCCATATTCCAGACGCCAAAATAAAATGGAGAGAACGAATGGTTATTGGTTCATGGGTGATGATTAATTACTCAAGTTCTATGTGTATTTATTTTATTTTACTCGAGCCAAGGTAAAAAAAAAATAGGCTCCATTTTGGCCGGGAAGAGACCTAAGACCCATTGCTCTCTTCATGAAGAAAAAGGGGAGGATTTATAGGAGTTATAATTAAAGAGATCAATAGAAAGAATGTTGGAAAAAAAGGAGAGAGTCAAGATAAATATATAGTTTTCATTTTTTACATCCGAAAGAATATACAGATTGCTTAAGTTAAACTATAATTCATCCTTCTTAATTGTGTTTATTTTGAGCTGAAATTGACTAGAATTAGCCTTTTTTTTCTTTCGATTAGTCATTTTATTACACGTTTTTTAAGAATCGAACTATCTACTTTTTAGTACTAGAAATAACTTTAATGCCGATAAATTACATGTCAATAGATGACTAGCTATACTGTTTTTATTTGATAGATTCTATCTGTGCAAAATATCAAAAAGAAAAAATATCACTCTTCTTTTAGTTTTCATTATTATAACTACACAAATAGGATTAAAGAGCATTAGATTACTAATTAAAAAGGTGAACACTTGAAATGAATCTTTTCAAAGTGGAAAGCGCAAAGAGGCATCTCCACGGTAAACCTTTTTTTTTCCTTTAAATGTATGTGGATTTCCACCAAATATATTGCACATTCTGACATAAGACAACCCAAAAGAAATCCTCACCTCATAATTTTTTAAAATCTTCTTTGTACAATTTAATATTCTTTATAAAACGGGTCAAAATAAACATCTCATATACAAAAGGAAAGAAAAAAAGAAATAGAGAGCAAAGATTAAGTCAAAGCTTGTCACCTTGTCATGTGATTGTAGTGATAGAATAACAGGAAAATAAACATAGGAATCTCTAAGAAAATACTACCAAAAATAGAAATAATAACAAACATACATAAAACTTATTTCAAAATTACCACATTCAACTATATACAACACGTATGTATTCGAGACGTATAATATACACATGTAGAAAAGTACACAATATGTATATTAAAATGTACACAAAATATAACTAAGTATTTTTTTCAAAAAGATGTTAGGTAGAGAAATGTGCACTTCTCTTTATTAATTTTGTATTTATGGCGAATTAACTATGTCCTCAAATTATGAAACAAAAGAAAAAAAGATTAATATTTTAACTGGCTGAGATATGAGGAAGTTCTTCCTAATTGACTAGGGAATTATAACAGGAAAAAGCAAGAAAAAAACATTAATCTGCAAAGTTGTTATCCTGATCAACTTAACTTTTTTCATTCTCTTCCATATTTGGATAATAAGGTGTCATCGTCCTAACTTAGAAATTGTGCTCTCGACATCGACTTACCCTGCTTATCAAAACAAAAAATCGATTTATCGTAAACATTTTTTTAATTTCTTTAATTATTTCTTTTTTTTTTGGTAGATGTAAAAAAAAACTCATATTGTTGTCTTACTTTTTGTTAATTCAAGTAAAAAAAATTGTTATTGTCCGGTAAATATTTGCTTCCACTAGGCATTTTCCGGTAAAAAGGGTTTAAAGTTATTGTCAAATTTGAAATTGAAGGGCTTGATAGGTTACACCATAAGTTGAGGGGCTTAGGAGGCTTCTTTTATGCAAGTTGAGGGGCTTAAAAATAAGTTGTGCCTTATTTATTTTGCTAATATTTACTTATCAAAAAATATATAACTTGCCAACTTATAATAAAACGAATATAAATTTTACTCGAGCTATTTTATTGGTGATCGATGAAATCAAATGAAAATGGAAGGAAGCTGAATTAAGGAGACTTTTTGTAGTGATGACCGAGGCAATAGTTGTGTCTGTGATCATTAACTTCACAAGTTTTAGTTTAATGCTTGTTTCAGGTTTGACTGTGATTTATTGGAGGTACCATTATTTTCTCATTGGATTGTCTAGAATTATCAGCCATCTTTTAATAATAAATGAAATGAAAATGGCTCAACTAGCACCTTTCAAATTATGAGTTACTTTACTTACAAGTAGGGATGACAAAAAATGTACAAGTTTGAGAGAGAAAGAGAGAGATGATGGTAAATATGAGAGAGAGTCTCGTTGACTGGGTTGAAAGTGTGCGCCAGATAGAAAAATTAATTATAAATTAGAGGATAAATTTATCTTTTAACATTTTCATTTACTAGAGTAAAACTGATAAATTTAAGAGTAAAAAATGAGAATGACCAATTTCAAAAATGTAGAAATCTCGATAGATAATTTATAAAAATATAGGGACTGACGGAGGATTATCTTTTTTTCTTTTTATTAAAGCATTTCTTAACAAACGAACAAAATGTATTACATATTTGAATCAACGTTTTTATTGACCCATATATTTGAAACAACGTGAACACCATGTTTATGAAGACTATACATGATTTTATTTGTGCTTTCTCACGTGATTTTCAGTCGTATATTTTTCGTCTAGATAAGTACGTAACTAAACCAAAATTTCCATTTCGGTACATAGAGAAACATTCCAAGTTAACACACAAAAAAGTCAAAATCCCTTCTATTGCATTGCACCAATCAAAAAACACTAAACAACACATACATAAATAGCAACTCTTTTAACATCATCATTCCAATCACGGCGGAAATTTTCACACCAATACCAACCATCACGACCCTCACCAAACTTATATAATTTTAAAACATAGAAAATATGGTTTTCTTTATATATCAGAATTGCAACTATTTGCAAGTTGCAAAGTAAATTTCCTATCTCTTTTATCTTTCCAATTAAAAACAGTCCAAAAAGCTGATATAACATAAACGACAAATATAAAAAAGAAAGTGAGAGCTTCAAAGTTGAGTCTTCTCTTGAGCATCTGTATACGTCTGCAACTTGCATACACAAATCAATGTATTCAATATTAACATAAACGACAAATAAAAAAAAAAAGAAAGAGAGCTTCACAGTTTAGTCTTCTCTTGAACAACTGTATACGTCTGCAACTTGGAAACACAAATCAATGTATTCGATATTCCCCTCTCATGAAAGATTTCCAACTCATACCACCACCATGTTGGAGTTTGGACCCTCAATCCCAGCTGGGAACAGATAGAGACGTTCTAAATTAACAATATTTGTAGAAATATTGTCATATATTTATTAAAGTCTTTACCGTAATAATGTATTAATTTTAAACAAATTTTACTTTAAATTGGAAAAATAAATGTCCAATGTATTTTATCACCTACTGTTCAAAGAGTGAAAACATTTTTTGTTCAAATAAGACTACTTTTTTCACTTCAAATAAGAATTCTTTTGTGTTTTCTTCATATTAATTTAAATACGACACTACTTTTAGTACTTTTCTATCATATAATTTAACTAATCAGAACAATTATAAAACTCAAGATGAAGGAAAATTTTTTTGACTATTTTTATTCCTCTTTTTAATTTTAAATTACGATAATTATTGAATGACATAGTATTGTAATTCTTATCATCAACTAAAAAAAGGATAATTAATTAAAGAAGAATTTTTATTTTTGATTATCATTAATGTAGATAGAATTTCACTTCTATGTACTGCTATACTTACAAATAGATTTAAAATTATTCAGTTAAGTATTTATCTCTATTCGCGTTTAACAATACTAGTCTTTGTGTACGTGTGTTACACATTATTAAAGTTTTTTATTTATAATTTAATTATTTTAATATAAAGTATATACTTTTAAATTTTCGTAGTCAATTTTTGGAAAAAAATAAAATTGTGTAATGAAAAACTTAATCGAATATGCTTAATTTTTTTGATAAGTCAAATACGTTTTTAATACATTAAAAATAACGATATTACTACGTTACATGTAGACACGGTCTTTAAGTGTGAAATAAAATATTACTATTATGTAGAAATACTACACATATATTTATCCATCATTTTAGTTTCTTGCAGTTAAATGATAAATCTAACAAATTGTTCAAATGGGTTATTCGATTATTTTTGTTGGCTACATTATTAACTGTAATTTATGATAAAAGCAAAAAAAGACTTAAATATGAGAATATATTCAGTTATTCAAAATTGCAGATTATTAGAACTCATTAATTCAAAATGCAAGGTCTCATTTTAGTCATTGTATTACTATAATGAAAAAGCTTTAGTCATTAATTGTTTAATTTATTAATTTTTTACAGCAATATTCGTTAAAGATTGTATATATACATTACAATGGCTAGTAATATTCTAACCTATCATTAGAATTCAAATGATAATTAAGGAGGTTATTCATTTCTGAATATCTCGTCAATTAGTATAATATTTTTGAATAGCTGAAGTATCATAAGAAGATTTAGAGACCAAAGTATAAATTCTTGTCACACACAAATAGATACATAGAAACGTGATTGGATGGTTCTCAAATACTTATAGAATAAAGGACTTAGAAATATTTATGAATAAAATATATGGATAAAAGTGTCCAATTTTTTTCCCATATCCATACATTTATATATATTATGATTATGATTTGGCACCAAAAGTATTTATCTATATTAGCTAAATATTAGTGTAATCAACACCAAACAGGTTTTTTTAAATATATTGGCATAACCCTATCACACATTTTGTCTATGTATATTTATATATATCAACCTATTTCATATAAATTTCCTACACTATCAGAAGGTACATTCTTTTTTTAATGTGATCTATTGTGATTTTCACTTTTTTGTTTCATTTTAAAATTCAATGTCAATATTTAGTATATTTAGGACTTACAACTACAAAAAAAGGATAATTTATAAACTTTTGATTTCCTTAATTACAATTGAGAAGTGAATTACGAATTTTTGTTGATGATTATTTTCTAATTGGCAGTTACCAATTTTGCATTTGAGATGAGACGGGAACGTTAAAATGTCACAACCATTTTAAGGTGCAAATCTGGATTCTTATCCAATTTGAATTCAATTTCCAGTGACTAATTGTTATATCTCATTTTAAACTTAAAAAATGTGCCTACATATAACATAGTTATATTGTTATATGTATTGTATTAAAAAGCATATTCAACTAATCAAAAAAATTAAGCATATTTTTCATTTAATAATTTATTTTCTTATTTTATGTGATAAAAATTGACTACCAAAATTTAAAATTGTATATTTTATATTAAAAAATAATTAAATCATAAAGAAAAAGACTTAATAACATGCAATGCGCGTACACTAAATGTTAGTTTATCAAATAGCCAAAATCAATAACCAAATGCTCTCTTTTAGTATGAATAAGCTTGGAGGTCATTAGTATTTAAGTCAACTCCAGCGTCAACGGGTCATGGATTCGATCTCTAATAGGAACAATTAAAACCATAGGTGTTCCAGGGAGCAGCGAAGTGGGCGGTCGCGCACCCTTACTGTCAGCTAGAAGCTCGTTATACCCTCTAGCCCCCAAGTTTCGACGGCCTCAATAAGGGGGAGCCACCCATTGTTGAGTAGAAACAGAGGGCAACTCCCCTTTATTGAGGAAGAAGAAGACAAAAGCCCAAGTTGGGCCTAGCTGGCATGAGCTTCTGTTATATATATTTTTTAGAATAAGCCCATTCGAAATGATTTTAATTTTGAAATAACCGTTATAATATCCCGTCCTTTATGGTTAGGTTTTCTATAGCATTCCGATCTAGTTCGATTTGGATCTTTGAATGATTGAGATGATGCTTAGTTGTTAGAGATGAGGATTAGATGGTTGATGATGTTTTTAGCTTGGTCGGGTGTGGTTAGGCTTCAGGAATGGTTTGACGCGTGTGTGGAAGCGAAGCATATCGGGTTGAGTGCAAAACAGGCCTTAACGTACGTTACCCTATTGGATAACGTACGTAAAGGGGTCTTCTGTACGTAAGATTATGTTTTACATACGTAAGACACTGTTTTTGCATACGTACGTTTTTTCGACGTCTGACGTACATGAGCTGGGTTTTGGATGATTCACGTACGTGACACTTTAAGTGACGTACGTGAGGTCGGGCCTGATGCCTCTAGACTAGATTTTTCACCCAAAAATGTACATGAGATGTATATTGATGTACGTGAGGTGCGTTTAGATAGCCTTTAAAGAACCCAACAACACGACTCTTCATCACTATTTCACTCCTCTCTCACTCAAATCTCACCCAACTTGTCTGGGACTTCTCCTCATTGTTTGTCCATCATCTCTAACCAATTTGTGAGGTAAGATTACATCTCTCTCTTAGTTTTAACTTCTCTTTCATGCTTTGATTCATAGAATCTATTTAGGGTCGAATTGATCTAGGGTTTGAATTTTTTTTATGTTTCTTGATGAGAGAACATTTGGGGTTGCTACAATATGTTAGATAGGACTTAGATTAAAAAGAATCAAGCTTTGAATCGAAGGATTTGATGAGTTTTTGAATAGGTAAGGGGTTTGATCAATTTTATGTTGATATGTGGTTGAATTGATGAAATATTTGATGGATTTATGTTCCTAGGGACGATTAGAGACAATGTGGATGGATTAGAATGTCGGGTATTGATCGATTCGAGTTTTGGGTTGATTTTGGTGATTTTTTATCGCAGGGACCAAATCTATAATTTGTCATAATTCTGAATAATTGGAGGACTAGACTTGATATTTGGAGAGTTAGGGATCTATTTGTAATTTTTAAGAGTTAGATGACTAATTTGGGAATTTTGACTACTTGGAGGATTAATATAATACATTGGGGACTAGAATGTAATTTTATAGTGGTCAGACCAAACTGTAATTTTACATAGATTTCAGATTTTGGATCTAAAGTGAAGGATTCTTATTTGCTATAGGTTTTTCAGTGTCCTCGAGCGTCAACATCTATATTTGCATAACATGCATCCGATATTGCCACAATACCATATATTTGACATTTGTATGTTTGTATCCGTATTTGTTTCAGCTTCATGTTCCTACCAGTGCGATCAACCACCTTCTAGTGGTGCTTGATTGGATCCTTAGCTTCGGATACCAGGTGAGTTGAATGACAGTTCAAACACATAGGTTGTGTCGCCTAAATTATACGCTTTTGTTGTGTTCGACCTTTCCCTGGAAAAAAATGGATTAACTAATGGATTGACTAATTAATAATTCGGATTATGTGATTATTAATATATGGTTTTGGTTTCTGAAAATAATATTATACTTCGTTTTCATTTCTAAAAATAATATTTATATTTGATATATAAATATTTTCTGCAAATTTCTCAATTTCAGTTATTGAATATTTATATAAGGTATAAGTATATCACATTTGTTTTTGATATACTTATACGAAATGTATTTTCAGAATGTATCTGTCTGTTGTTTGCTTTGGGTGCGAACCTTTTTGGAAAATAGATTTCTGAACTAATATTCAGTATTAGTGTCTACATGTATATATACTTTTATATTTGTATGCGAAATAGTTTTGAAATGTTTTCAAACTGTTTTGACAAGGCCTGGAGCTGCTCTGTAGTGTCATTTCCTCACTAAGGATTCTTACCATTTTTTCTCTGTTTCTTGTCTACTTTCCTTACCCTATTTCTTAAGTTCACTTTTGGCATTCGACAACCGTCTGACATCTTCATCCTAGTGAGGCATTCCAGTTGATTGTGAATGGCTCCTTTATTTATGTTTAGAGCTCTATACCGGGATGTTTTTGGGTTATTGGGTCTTATTTTGACTTTTGGAATTTATGTTTTTTTCAGTTATATTCTTATACTTAGCTGATCTTATGATTCCATTATGTATAACTTATATTATACACGTATGATTTCAGTATAAATGTTTTATATTTATGAAATGTTTTGGCAAACGAATATTTTGGGTAGAATGTTTGTATCTCCGAGTCTTGTGTGAGATGAGGCTTGCTCCCATAGACAGTTCGTCTTGTACGTCGGTCATGGTCTGAAAACGGGTTGTGACAACTGTCCTGAAAAAAAAAAAATTGGAAACTTTGTAAGTTTCCAACAAAAGTTGTCCACCACAGTCCATACCTAATTCCCACCACTTGGCACTCCACCACAATTTCCACTAAATGTCAGCTGGACAGTCCATACCTAATTCCCACCACTTGTCACTCCACCACAATTTCCACTAAATGTCAGCTGGTCCATCCATTGACTCCCCCCCCATCGCCGTTGTTGCCACCGTCGGCCACAAAAAGTAAGAAAAGCTATTTTTTTAGATTTATGTTACATATTCAAGTTTAGTTCGAATATATAAATTTCCATTTGATGTTTATGATTTGGGTATTTTTATTTTTGTGAGATGGGCGTGTTTATAAACCATAAATGAGTAAATTAAGAATGAGTTTGCCCAATTTTAACCACTTAATTGAAATATTTGATTTGTGCTTAGATATTCATGGATAATATATTGTTAGGGTTTGAATTTTTATTGTTTCAATTATTTAGTAAATTTGAAATAATTTATGATGAATTATCGATCGAATGAATATGATGAATTGTTGATATGGACCATATGGAGAGTAAATTTGGTTGTTGTTGGAATTGGTCATTTATGGTAGGCTTTTTTGTGTTGTTATGGTGGATTATTGTAGGTTACAGAAAAGTATTTATCTAAGAGACCAAAGAGTTTAGTAGAATCGTCTAATGTTCCTAATTCATTTCAAACTTCGAATGCGAATGTTTGAAAGAAAAGTATCAAAAGGGAATTCAATCCGAAAGATTATATGAGTGATCTCGGGTTACGGAACCCAATTGATAGCTTTGATGTTTGGCTCAAAAATTGTTTCTGAAAGGAGTATGAGTCTAAAGGTTCGTGTCAACCAATTGGCCATGACTATCCTAGGAAAAAAAAGGAAGAGATAATAGGTGTTTCACAGAGGCTTGGTTCAAAGACCGTTTTTGGTAAGAGTATAATGTTTCAAAGGATGTGGCCTTTTGCTTCCTAGTAAAATAGGCTATAAAGGAGATGGCATGTTTACAAAAGTGGATTTAAGCAATTGGAAAAGAGCAATAGAAAAAATTGATGAACATGTAAGTGGTGTGCGTAATGCACATAATGAGGCGAGAATATTACTCGAGGGTTTTGAGAATCAAAGATAGAGTGTGTCATATGCATTTTCATCTAGGAATCAGACTATTGAAGTGAATTATCACAAACGTTTGAACGCCTCTTTGGATGTGATGCATTTTATTGCAGCAAGACTTGCCTTTTAGGGGACACAATTAGTCGTCTACTTCATCAAATAATGGAAATTTTCTAGAGTTTACAGTGGAAAAAATCTAGAGGTTGCTAAAGTTGTTAGGGAGAATGCTCCAGGAAATAATCAAATGACTTTCCCGTTAATTCAAAGGCAGTTGGTAAATTGTTGTGCAGTTGAAACCAAACTTTCCATATTAGCTAACATTGGAGATAGCTTGTTCACTCTTTTGGTTGATGAGTCACGTGATTGTTCAATGAAAGAACATATGTCATTTGTTCTTAGATATATGAATAAGCATGGAAGGGTAATTGAAAGGTTTTTGGAGATCGTACATATGCATGAAACTTCAACAGCTTGTTTGAAGAAGGCTATTGATTCTTTCTTCGCATATGGCTTGTCTATTTCCATGTCAGGGATATGATGGTGCTTCAATTATGCAAGATGAGTTCAATGGTTTGATTTAATTCATTATTTTTTTATTTTGTTTGTCACATTCTAGATTGTTGATTTAATTAGTAAAGAGATAGCAAATCGTTTCCCTGAAACAAGTACAAAATTAGTTTCTTGCATTTCATGTCTTGATCCAAGGTTTTCATTCGTTGCATTCGATGTTGAGAAGCTAGTTTGTCTTGCTCATATTTGTCCAGAAGACGTCTCCTTGACTGATAGATCGATGATTGCACAAGAACTTCAAACTTATGTTCAAGATTTAAAAAGGGATAAACGATTCTCCAATTTTCAAGATTTGAGAAGTCTTGCAAAGAGAATGGTTGAAACTATGAAATAGAGTTTTTCCGTTGGTGTATCATTTGATGGCCTTACTTCTACCAATTGCAACCAAATTGGTTGAGCGAGTATTTTCAACCATGAATATTGTGAAGACCAATTTGAGAAATAAAATGGGAGATGAGTGAATAAATGATAGTTTGATGGTATGCATAGAGAAGGAAGTTTTTGAAACTATTGACAATGGAACCATTTTGCAACGATTCCAGAAAATGGATAATCAATGAAATCATTTATGATGTCTTGGCACTGCTAGTCCAAGTGTTGTATGACTAATTTATGTATTTACATATTTTGCTCGCTTTAAATTTTTGTCTATCACTCGACATGTTAGCAAACAAATATAGTCAAGTCATTTATTCAACTTAATTTACTCAAACTATCCATTATAAACTCACCCCAGGATGTAAGAATCTTTGTTCCGCCACTGATTAAAATGACTTGTCAAAAAAATTACAAAAAACACACTGTAAAACAATGGGTTTGTAGCTAATTGATATTCAAATATTTTGGGTCCATTTCCTTGGGAGAAAATTAAATGACTTGAAAAAATTATGCTTTGGAAAATGTGAATTTAAATCTATACTATATATAAAAATATTGTTTGCACTGTACTTTCGAAATTCCTTGGATGATGAATAGAAAAGGAAATGAACTACAATAAATGGGAAGTTGTCAGCATATAAGGAAATGATTTCCAAAAGATATTACCTTGGGGACAAAGCTAGCAGTACAAGGAAAGTTAGTTGTGCATATTACTACAAATCAGACACCAAATAATGAAGCATTTGCAGAGCAAGGCAAGCTTAAACCAAGAACAGGAGGGAAGGATAGCCATTTGATTGTTACTAACCAGGACAAGCAAGGAAAGTCAGAGTACAGATTACGCAAGTCAGGGAATAGTAAAGCAAAGAAAGGAGAAATCAATGAGATATTGGTAAATGATGAAATTAAGTTGTCATCTCTAGCAAGGCAACAAGATTGACAACAAAACAGTATAAATAGATGCAGAGGAAACCGAAGAAGAGACCTTCAACTTTACACACAAGTCAACCCTATATGAGTCTCATAATTTGTTTTTGTTAATTTCTTAGCTTTTGCTTTCAGATTCTTCAGTATCCCCAACTTCTAGTTATTTAATTTTAGTGTCCTTAGTGACCAAATTGTCTTCAATTTTCATTGTTTTCGTTCATCATTATCTTATCTTGCTATTGTTATTAAAGAGGCAAGGAACCCAAGTAAATGATTTATGTCCCTTTGTCATTTTCAATTGTTTGATTGAAGAGTTGGATTTTTTGTCTGAGCGCAAATCTCATTCAATAGTCTGCAAGTTTGGGTTTATGAGAACCTTAAACTCCTTAGCATGCTCTCAAACCTGAGTCAAAGGGCAATGTTGTTATCTCAGCTTTCTTTCAACAAAAAATGAGAGAAGAAAAAAAACTATAAATACTATTATTGATAGACCATATAAGCAATGAGTTAAATTTTTAGTCAATTATTAACACACAAAAAATATTAATGAATTATTGTTAGTACTAAAAATTAAAAGTTATGCTATTTGAAAGCATCCGCATATAATAAAAATAACAAATTAATTAACGGACAATCAAATAAGAGATTGAGATCCTACCTCGATAAACGCAGTGGAAGAACAATAGCGGATGCATAAGAATACAACTTGTTGCTAGTAGGCACGAATCACAAACGATTGAATGCCCGAAATGAGGCATGTATCTGCAACTTAAGAGCCACAAAATGATCTAAGCACAAGAGAAACAAAGAACGAAGCCTTCCTTCATAGCCATTATGGTCGACGACTTCTCTAAAGAGTGGGGAGAGTGTTTGTATTCTTTTATCTCACAACTTATGAATTAAGGTGTCCTAAAGTCCGTATTTATATTAACCGGTTTTCTGAACCAATCTAAAACCCAAACCCTAACCAAACCGAATAGTTAACTAAAATCTATTTGATAACCAACTCAATTGATACTCAATTAATTTGAGTTTGGGTTCCACCCATGACCCGGCATGGACAGATCCATTTTCTAACAGTATTGAACACATGATCTTATGTAACACTACATAATAAAGTTATTTTTAAGAAAAAAAATCGCACCAAGATAAGGATACTCTGAATGAATATGGGAAAACATGTTACAAATCCCTTATGAACTAATGTAGCTCTAAAAAACCATCAACCCATCACCTTATTCAAAATTATACATATAATGTTACATTTTGTCCAACGCAATATTTACGGGTAATAGTCAAAACTATAAATTTCTAATTAAATAGAAGAAGCTTTTGTCTCACTCTTTGGTTGAACAACATTTTTTTAAGGTGCCTTGTTCGTATATTGATTCCACAACAAAGAAATTTACGAATAGGATGATTTTCTATATTACTCCAGAAATTTAGTAAAATTCTTCAATTTGGTCCTCGTGTTTCTGAAACCATCTCATTTAGTCTCTATTATCTTCCATTTGTTAAATGTAATATAGAGGAAAATGGGACCGAATGAGGTGGTTTTTCAAAATAGAAGAATTCACTAAATTTCGGAGACATGAGAGGGTGAAAGATGGAAATCTCATATACCACAAAGATAGCTTGGCCTTTTTACAATGACAGTTAAATGCAAGGTTGAATTATGCATACACCCCTGATGTTTGATCAAATGTATGATTCAGTCTCTCCATTTCAAAAATTAGCGAGAGGAAATTTTAGAGTGTTGAGAGGAGAAATAGAGAGAGAATGTGTGATATGAAGATATGGAGTTGAGAAGAGAGAGAAATGACTATTCTTATATAAGGTAGTGTAGTATTTTTACATTATTAATTCAAGGTAGATAATAATATTAATTTAGCGAGATTAAATCACTAATTTTTTAAAGAAGGAGACTAAATCATTTTTTTATCAATGATAAACTAATTTTTTTTATTCTTAGGGATGTAAAATAAAGAGAAGAATCGAATGAGGTGGTTTCTAAACCAAAGGGACCAAATAAGAGAATTCAGTAAACCTCAAGGTCAACTGAAAAATTATCCTTAATAATACAATAATACAAATTATATTTATCTTTTTTTTATACATACTAAGAAGATCATTTAAACACAAAAAAGAGCAAGGTCAACAAAAAAAAATATATTGTGACACAAGGCAAAAGTTATATATTTCTCATCTTTTGTAAAGTAATTTCACAAATGATCAACCAACCTACCATCCAAGAAATTCAAATTGCCAAAGCGGAGATTATACCAAAAGTTAAACAAATTAAGAAAAAGGAAACAATGTCAAGACCAACAAAATGACAGAAGAGGGCTGAAAATTTTGTACACGAGCCGATTAAATGACACGACTTGACACGAAATTAAACGAGCTTGGATTTCATATAAACGGGTTTGGGTATGACACGGAAAAAATAGACTCAAACGAGTTTAACCCATTTATGACTCGTTTAACCCGTTTAACTTAATCGGATTAAACAGGTTAATAGGTTACCTGACCTGTTTGTAACCCTGCTGACACGTTTAACAAACCTTAACTATAAAATAAAAGCTCAATTTTTCACTCTCCTCACTGAGTCACTCACTCTCTGTATTGGCGTCGATTCAATTGCATGCTCTATATCTGGGAGTACTTCTATAGTAATTGTAATTAAAATTACATTCATGAAATATTTAATTTATTATTCTTATTATATTATATATATTATACAAGTACAAGTAAAAAATATATGAAGATTATTAATAATGATAGTTATGTTTATGGAGAATTAAATTTATTAATAAAGTTTGTTTCATGTTTTATGTTGGAAATTATAATTTTTTAATGAACTTTGTAATTTTAGTTGTTTTGTACTTGATTTTATCTTTATTAAGAATATTATTAGGTTGGTGGATATTATAAATGAATATTTATTGTTTTAGTTGAAGTTATTTTAGTGTTAATTGTGTATTTGTATATTATAAATATAAATAGATAAAACGTGTTAAATAGGTTAAACGTATTAAACAAGTCTTATCGTGTAACTTGTAACACGCGACCTGATAACAATTAACGAGTTACACATGTCGTGTAACCCGTTTAAAATTTGTGTCGTGTTCGAATTAGCGATAAACGAGTTCGAGTTATAAATGGAGCAATTCATTTAATTTTAAACTGGTTCGGGTCACACATGAAGCCTCGTATAAAAAAGAAAATAAATAAAGTCAAAACCATTAAATAGATCAAATCACGGCCAAATATAGATCATAAAATATTTGAGTGGAAGTACATCTTAGAGAGAAAATCCATTAAAGACAAATAATAAATAAATGAAGATGAGGAAATACATTTAGTATGTTATATTAAGCTCTAAACTATATTATTCTCTAAATTTATTATGTACTTTATTTTTGAAAAAAATCAATATTTTTATATTTTTCTCCACACGATACCATTTTAGGGAAAAACTCATAATATGAGGAAAACTACAATAATTATTATTCATTATACTTTTATATTCATTATGCACTTTTTTTTATAAGTAGAAAGTTTAATTATGTATAATCCATAAGAGATGAATTAACACAAGGCAGGAAAAATCTTTAGAACTCAAAGTGTTGTATGCATTTAGAGATGTTTATTTGAAGTAGATTTGATAAAAGTACATTGCATAATAAAAAGTAAAGAGATTACGTATCTTTTTCAAGAAATTAGAGGCTAAGACACCAAGAGCAAAGAAAAACTCGAAAAAAAAGATGCATATTACATATGAGAAAAGAATGCCTTTAGACATCTAAATACATCAATGCTAGAGATGTTGAAAGCCTTGAATTTACATTTAACAAAAAAGCCATAAAATTGAAAAGTGTCAAGAATTTAAAATTGAACCATGAAATACTCTCTTGTTATTTGATTTCGATACCTCTCAAATTAAAAATTGTCATAGTATTATCCAATAAGTTTAATAGGTGTTATCCATAATGTACTTTATTCAATATGTACTATAATAGTTATTTTTTGTTATTAATTTAAAATTTTATTAAATTAATTTATCATGTGAGAAATTTTTTTGTCGAACGGGCGTGAAGAAATTGTTAGTATTTGTAAGCTAATAAATATACTCAAGATATGATCCTAAACCCTTTCCAACTTATCTCCACAATTTGTTTAGATTCTTGAAGGAGCTTTTTAGAGAGAAAGGGTGTGAGTTGAGTTAGTTGTGTTTGCCACCAATAAGGTTGTAAATGAGTAAAATTACCCGCGAGCTATTTGGTATTCGGCAAGAAAAAATTTCGCTCATGACTCG
>CAODLS010374451.1:0-13195 GCA_948243855.1 Flueggea neowawraea
GAAAGTATTAAATGAAGTAGTAGATAAAAGTTGAGAGATTAAAATAAAATTGTGTTTAGTGAAAAACTCAGTAGGCGTTCCGCGAGACTCTTAAATGAGCCCCTAGATTACGAATGAAAAAGCTGAGGAGCTAGGAACTGGAGACTTTAATAAAATAACAATGAAAATGTTGAGCAAGTGTTCCGCGGGACGACTTCAGGGACTGTGGGTTACGAGTAGCCTAAAAAAATTGTTTAGATAGCGTTTTCTATAAATTAAGAAAAACATAAAATAATTTAGAAACAACATAACAATAAAATTTAATTAACCAGTAAGTGAAAATTTAGATTTTATCAATTTTGTTGTGAAAATTGACGTAATACCTACATTTTTAAAATTAGTACTAAAAACCTCTTTTAATCTAAACTGACATCATATGTGTGTGTGAAAGATATAATAAATTCAATAATTAAAAACCCGGCTTGCAAAGCAGTTATGTAATAACCAATGCTTTGATCCATTCAGAGTAGTCGTGAATCAGTTAACTCATGACTCATTATCTTGTGTTAGGGTTTGGAGATGATTATATAACATAGGAATTCGAATTGGAAAGTTGAGTGCATAAAGGTGAGGATTTAGTGTAGGCGGCACATGTTGATTTGCCTGAGGGAATTTAACATGTAGCAACACGTCATTGGCTTGCACGTCCTAGCCAACCCGATCACCGATGCATGTCTTTTCTTCCCTTGACGTACATTAATCAACTAGATTGCCACCCTACACTCTTCATTAACACACCTACTCTATTTAAAAGCCCTTAAATCCCTTATTTGAACGCCCAACTCTGATCCTTCATAATCTTGATTTTCATTGATCAAGATGGGACCTTTTTGGATCCTATCACTCTCATTCATTCAAGACCATTAAAGTGACTAATATGGGTATGGATTCACACTCTCAACCCCAATTTTCATTGACATCATATTGGATTGTCATTGAAGTCGTGAACTTTCATATGTGTATATGTGTTACTATGGGTTTTTGATCAAAATCTTAGGTGGGATGTGGAAGAGTGATTTGAACATGTTTGAATGAAAAAATTGATTTCTTTTCAAGTGTTCTATGTGTTTTAGTTGTTTGAGTTTGATAAGTTTCAAAATGTGATTGATAAATGATGATTATCCATTAAGGATTGTGTTTTAAAGTGTTGTTTGTTGAGCAAAAATTATTGAAATACATTTTGGACATGAAACATTATTGAAAGGTCGAATCTTTATGCCTGAAGATTGAAAAATTCTATGTCTAATGCATTGAGATCTATATTTATGGCGTCAAAAGCGTGTTCGCCTTCCTCAAATGTGCACCTAACATCCTTCTTTCTCTCATTTTGCTCCATTTTGTGTGCAATTGTGTGTATAACTATCTCTAGTCATGCCTTAGCTTATAATTAAGTGGTCACTTATTGAGGATACGATACTAAAAATTCTTTTGTCTACCTATTTTGTTAAAGATATCATGAATTGTGTGCAGCCTACTAATCTAAGCTTCTTGTGGAATGGAGACAAGACTAAGGCATTTAAACCAAGCAGAGGACTTAGACAATGTGATCCTTTATCACCTTACCTCTTAGTCCTCTACATGGAACACCTCTCTCAAATTATCGAAGCAATTGTCAACACTAGTGAATGGAAGACAACGCAAAATTCTTTCGGGTGATTTCGTTTTATTTGTTGAAGCTTTTGTTGACCAATTTTTAGTCATTAATAGATTTTTTGATTGTTTTTGTTATGTATTAGGGCAATAGTCAACTTCAAAAATTCAATGATTTGCTTCTTGAATGGTGTTGGTCAACAAACGATAAATATCATTAATGCCATGCTGGGGATGCAACTCAATAGTGATCTTGGAACCTATATGGGCATGCCAACGCTGCAAAGCATATCACAGAAAAATGACTATCAAAGCATCATGGACAAATTAATAAGCGGCTTAGCAGATGGAAGAGTAAATACTTGTTCTTCGTTGGGTGACTCATGCTAGCTATATCCTACTTATGCAATGCAAACAACAGTATTGCCCTAGTCAATATGTGATGAATTGGAGAAGAAGACTCGCACCTTCATCTAGTGTTCATTTGAGGAGAAAGGAAAGATGCACCTAGTGAAATAGAATGAAGTTGTAAAGCTAAAGTCTGATGGGAGCCTCAAATTTGTACTCATCTTGGTTAAAAGAGCTCGTTGGTCTATTGAAAATGGAAGATAAATGAAATTTTTAAGTGGTATCTAGCTTAAAAACATGCCACTGATTCAAAGTGCTTTTGCCATAATTCCTAACAAGAAAATAGAGAACACAATGGCAAATTATTGGATAAATGACGTATGGGATTTTCAAAGACTTCATTAGTGCCTTCTTACTGACATGTTAAAAAGAACAAATCCAAGCTTATAGTGTTTCAGATGACCCACACAATAACAATACTATATATTGGCTTGGATCAAAGGTAGGAAGTTTATCAATTGCTTCTGCCATGGAATTTCAGCGAGGTGAACCTAATTAGGCAACAAGTAGGGTCTAAAATGCGATTTGAAAGTTGCACACTACTTAGAGAATATGTTCCTTTATATGCCTTGTGCTTCATGATGACATCCTCTCTAATGAGAGCAGAATGAAGAGACACATTGCCACATCTAGTGAATGCCGACTATGTATGAATGTTGGGGAATCAATCCTAAACCTCCTTAGGGATTGCCTTGGAGCCAGAAGCGTATGGACAAGAATTCTAGGACACCATTTGTTGGGAAGTTTTTTCAATTTGAATCTCTTTGATTGGATTGAAACCAACATTAGGAGTTTGGATTTTAATGCATCTCTCTTTGTAACAGTCTTTGGTGGATCTGAAGATGGAGAAGACATGTCACCTTTGAAGAAAAATAAAAAAGTATTTCATGGCAGGAAAAATAAAAGAGAAGAGCTTGGAAACTAATTAACCTATAAGTTTTGAGAGATTTATTAGGTTGATGCCTCCTCTAGATGACAAGGCATGTCATGGGATCACCATCAACTCTTATGGAGTTTGAAAATGTTGTTGGATTATCTTTTCGGTCTTCTTAATTGAGTTGGAGAGAGTTGAGAGAAGAGAAAAATTGAACACAAGCAATTTAGAGTTTTTCGGCCAATTCTCGATGCCTATGTCCACTATCTAAGTTCCTCACTTAAGATTTTCCCAATTCACTATACGATAATTGATTTCAGGTCAATCCAACAAGTCCAATACAAGAATACTGATTGTGGCTCACACCTCTAAGGCCAACAACAAGGTTGATTGCGACTCACACTTCTAAAGCCTACACAAGGTTGATTCTCGGCTAGGATCACACCTCCAAAGCCCTTACAATGTTGTTTTCAAGGCTAACAATAAATCTGACCCATAATCAAAGTGTTTACAAATCACTCATAACGATGGTGGAATTTTAGAATAAGAGATGAAGTAAAATACCCACAAACTAGGCTAATTTTGAACACCAAATGAAGAATAGTTGTAGCAAGGATTTGGGTGCTTATTTCTTTACTTCAAGCCTCTATTTATAGTGTTTGAGACACCCTTGAAGTTGATTTAGCCGTTGGAATAGTGTAGAGACCCATTGGAAATCTATCATGAAGCATTTTTTATGTTGACAGCTCCCACTAGTCGGGTACTCAAGTCACTAGTCAACTCATGACTTTAGATTCACTTATTTGTTCTTCGTTAGTCGAATCACCAACTCCATGGGTCGATTACCCAACTTACATATCCGTTATATGATTGTTGTGCATCACGTGAATGTCATTTCTAGTAAATTTGACAATCATGATCTTCATGGGTCGACTCACCATCTTGACTAGTCGACTCCCCACTTCATTAGTCGACTCATGGCCTCACCAGTTGACTACCAACCATGTTTTTTGCTCCTATTTGTCAGCCAGTCGACCCGCCACTTTCGTCAGTCGATTACTCAAGGTTTGGAACATCTTTTCTTTACTTTTCTTTGTCTTCATTGATCATGAATTTGTTTTCTTTCTCAAAGATAATCTCACTAAGTGTTGTACATTAATCAAAAAATATAAGGAATCAAATGTGAACCACCCTTGGTTCAACAGTAAAATGGTGTCCTAGACGTACGGCTTGCAGCAGAATTCTTAGGGACCACATTGGAAGATTCATTAAAGCCTTTACTATACCACTTAGTCTTTTCAATGCAACCTAGGCTAAAGTTTAGGGTGCCCTCAATGGACTAAGAATTGCATGGAACATGGGCTTAAAACATGTGTGTCTTCAACTTGACTCCAAAATTATTTGTATTTGGCCAAACAAAAAAAAAAAGATTTAGACACCTCCAAGAGCCTACCAAAAAATACAAGGAATTGATCCAAAGAAGTAGATGGATTGTACTAGTTGAAAACATCTTCAGATAGGGTAATTACTGCATTGATTAGAAGGCCAATCTTTGCTTTGCTTATAGTACGAACATTATATTTTTTTATTCCCCTCCTAACGGCAAGCACTCTCTCCTTATAGCGACATTATCAGAGTGGGTTTGCTATGACAGGTTGTTGGATAACGATTGGGCATCACCCACCCTTTATACCAAAAAAAAAAGAAAGAAAAAAAGAATCAAGTTTGAATGAGCTCTCTTTTTCCTATTTCCTATTTTGGCCCTTTGATCTGATAAGAACTTAGGTTGATCCTGATGGATAAATTTGAAATTTTAAGGGTATTTTGGATTGGCATAGATGGATCATTGTAGATTAGGACAAGTCAGAAAGGTTTGTGAGAGTAAATAGAATTATTGCACATATATAATTGTAAAAGAAACAATATTAAATTATTTTTTTAAATTAAGTTTTAGAATTGGGTCGCACTTGCCCGCAACCCACAACAAATTCAAGATCTAGCTTGCCAGCATCCAATAATTTATGCGATCTTGACTTTGCCCCTTACATAAACTTTGTGTATCTTCAAATGTAATTGAGAGATTCTGAAAATTTCTTTCCCACTATCATGCCTACCATTTGATCTAATTGACCAAAATCTGTTACTATTGCTTTCAATACGCTACAAAAATCAATTACTTCTTCATTACTCTCATCACCCTCACTTATTAAAATAAAGTATTCATCATCACCCTCTTCCTCACTCTCCCTTGTTTCAACATTTGAATCATCCTTTTCAGCATTGTTTGTTCTACAATCTCTTTTTCTTCTTTTTTTTTTAGGAAGTTCTATACTCTCTTCAAGAATTTGAATTTTAGCTAATCTTGTACCTCCAATCTCATTTAGCATATCAAACAAGCCTATTCCTGTAATATTTATGTCAGATGCTCGAGCACATATGACCTTCATTGATATTTCCTTTAAAGTTAAAGTGTTGTTTGATCAAAGGCTTACAAGTGTACAAGGATCATCGTAGTTTTAACCCTCAAGAGATCTTAGGGTATCGAATCTTCGGAGAGCGATAATTAATTTTGATCAAAAAATAAAACAAAAACAAGTGAAATCTTGTTTGGTTTTTTGGGATTTTGGAGTGAATAAAATGAAACACTAAACAATGAAAACTAGGTTTAAAAATGTGAAAGTCAATAAGAGAAAGGTTTTAGAGCTTCAAGATTTCAGCCAGGAACACTAATTTTGCTAAGCTAATGAATGGGTTCAAGGATTGAGTATTCTATTCTAATTTAAAGCCTCTCTCTAGGTCAATAAACCATCCCTACATCTATTAAAAGGGTCATTAAACACCTTATGCATTTCATCGAACACTTTATGGGCATTGAATATTTATATCCTAACACTCACAAATTCATTGCTTGTAGCCTTAACTAACCTTCATCTCTCAATTCTTCACTTGGGTTTGCTAAAACTACAACCTAGGTGGTCAATCTAAGTTATAATCATTCAACACAAGTCAATGAACCAACCACAACAACCAACAAATACAACATATGAAATAAGGCACAATACCTATTCAATAGCAAGGCAAAATCATCATTCTTAGCCTACATCGCTACACCTCAACTAAATATTTAAGCTAGCATAATAAAATCAAAAGACAAAAACCAATATCCCTTAATAGAAAACATAGTATTTAATACAAGACTGGAAAAATAAGAAGAAATCAAACTTAGGAAACCTTGATGAACAATGCCCAAAAAAGGAAAATTTGATTGTTCTTGATTCCCTCTTGCTTTCCTTGAAGATAAAAGAACGTTCTTGAACATTAGAATGCTAAAGAGAATGTTTTTGGGTTGTGGTGTAATGTCCCTAAAATGAGTAATGAGAGGGTATTTATATCCCTTACATGACCTAAAAAACCCTACAAAAGTCTTTCAAGAATGTCATTGGTCCCCACATGTTAATCATTTTTTGCACATGCTTTTTCTTCAATTGCAACGTGTCACGACCGTGACGTTTTAAGAGCCGTGACAAATTTCTACCCACGAATGTTGCTCGATCCACCTTTGTCACGGTCGTGACACATCAACTCTCACGGTCGTGACAAGTTTATATATGAGATGCTCCAATTTGCCTCGCTTGTCACGGTCATGAGGTTTGGCCATCATGGGCATGACGCTTCTTCTTTGCTTGTTTTCTTCATTTTCTTCAAGCTTTCTCACATTTGCTCGGGCCTTTCCACTTAAAATTTCTTTTGCACCTTTTTAACTCCTTTTTGTCCAATTTATTTCATCCTAAAAATTATCACAAACATCGCATAAGTTTTACTATAAAAGCATGATTTATAGGACTGTGTTTATTGCTTGATTAAGTATGTAAATTTAGGATACATCATTGTTGTTACATGTTACATTCTAAATATTTAAGAACACTAAGGGCTTTCTTGGTTTTCAACTTCTCGTGAAGTAATTTCATAGGAAATTACTACTTGAGAAGTTACTTCCTAGTAAGTGTATACCTATTGTGTTTGGTTAGAAAAATAACTTCCTCAGAAGTTGTACTACAAATGCCTATAATACTCTTATTATCAAACTCTATAATAATAATAATAATAATAATAATAATAATAATAATAATAATAATAATAATAAATAATATATCGAATAATACCCTTATTATTATTAAATTTAAATTAATAATATAAGAAAAAATATTTATTTTTATTACATCAAAATATATCTGCCATGATAAATAAAACTATAATTAATAGTTCATACAATTCTATAATGAAGACCATTTTTTAAAAAAAAATTGACGAAAATAAATTTATTTAATTAAATAAAATATCTTCTATATAATAAATTTTGAAAATCTTAAAAATATAAAATATTTTTTGTAACTTCTATAACAGTTGATCTATATAAAATAATCAAAAATTTATTTATGAAATGATTTATAAATTTTAGAAACAAATAGAAATTTGTAAGTAAATAGTATTTTAAGGATATATTTATAAATATGCATTGTTGGCACTAAAAAAGTTAGACTTCCTGGGATGTGTTAGGAAATTATTTCCCGATGTCAATGGGAAGTCAAACAGTTAATTTTCTGAGAAGTTTAACTTCCTTTATTCAACCAAGCAAAGAAAGTTTTAAACTTCCCGTGAAGTTGTACTTCCCATACTTTTTGTCCCCCAACCTAGCAAGTCCTAACAAGCAAATAAACTAACTTTAGAAGTTGGGCATCCCTTTTGGTAGCCATAGCTCTTTAATGCTTTAAACACTACATGCCAAAAGAACACAATACTTTGAGTTATTTTAAATTGAATACAAAGCCAAGAATACACATTATTAGAGTTGTCTTAAGAATTTGTGGTGGTAAGCGAAAAACAACTCAATGGCCTTTATTAGTATAGCATATAAATAATAATATTTAATAGAAGTATTTAAGATCATAAATTTTGGCAATAGTCTATTTCTGGTTTGGGCCAATCTTTCGACTTGCATTCAAGAAAAATAAAAAGTTCCAGAAATTGTTTGGTCCTCAGGTCGAACCCAAGTTGTTTTTTTATGGCAGGTCGAACCCAAGTTTGGCCCTAACCTTATGTGAAGTGTCCAATTATGATGATTCACTCCATGCATGGCCAAAAACATCATTTTGGTCCTTTTTTTACTAGCTTACCAGTTGTAAACACAAACACATTGGACTTAAGAAACAAAATTCTCCCTCAGCTGGTATTTGTGAACTATGGCCAAGCCTCTTATCGTATTTGCATTGAAAACCTAAAGGGCGAAATCTATGGTAGTCCCTAAGTTTTGGTATATTCTCTCTCTTGGTCTCTACGAGTTTTAAAATAGTCATTTCGATACTTACCTTTGACACCATTAGTTTTTTTAACATGCTACGTCGGATTTACTGATGTGACGCATACTCTCATTAATATTTAACATTATAATAACCATTTTACCCTCAACCCGAACCAAACTAGAATCAAAACCCACACCTTTGCAAAACACCAAACCAACTCCGCCCAACACCATTTTGCTATCGTCACTGCCTGTTCTTCTTCTCGTTTGCAACAACCTCCCCCTCTCTCATTACTTCACCAACCATACACACAAACAAATTCAATCAAAACTCACTGCCACATAAAAAAAAAATCCAATCAAAGTTGAGTAAAAAATGCATCAAAACATCTTAGGTATGCAAATTCAACCTCAGATCGCACTTCCATAGAATTACCCAACATTTTCACTTCACCAACAGAACAACAAGCAACCTAAAATAACAAACAAAAATAACGGATTTGATGGAGATGAGATTCGTCAAGCTTGAACGAATTCTATCAAGAAACCTAATCAAGCAAACCCAACTAAGGAGAGGCAAAGTGCGTTCTAGGAGGGAAATAGGGAAGAGATTATAAACTACAAACTAATTCAATTTCAATTTTTTTCTATCACAATTTGGTACCAGTGAGGGTCAGAAACCAGTGAATCTGGGTTTACCTTCACACCTCCAATCAAGCCAACTACCAAAAATACATCACCAAACAAAAACATATATGGAGATAGAGGAGATCGACCGGAGAGAGAGAGAGAGAGAGAGAGAGAGAGAGAGAGAGAGATAGGGGAGTGAACGAGACCGACCTCACTTGCTTCTGAGGTGAATCTTGGTTTCCCTTCACACTTCCAATCCATCCAACTGCAACAATTACATCAACAAACAAAAATATACTCGGAGATAGAAGAGATCGACCGAAGAGAGAGAGAGAGAGAGAGAAAAGAGTGAATGAGAACGAAGTGTAAAGCCTCATATTCTCCAACATCTTTTTCTTCAATGTCTTTTACAAGTTATAAAGACACAATTTTTGAAACACTGAAGGCGTGAAAAGTGGGTGAGGAAAGGGAAATGGGCAGTGGAAAAGTGGAAGGGAAAGTGAGTTCTGGGAGGGAAATTGGGAAGATGATGATAAGACTAGAATGGGTTTTGTGGAAAGAAAGAAAGAGAGTGGCAAGACTAGAGAGAGGGAAAGAAAGAGAAAGAGAGAGAAAGAGAGAGGTGTGAAACATAGAGAGAGAGAGAATTTAGTTTTGCAAGAAGAAGACAGAGAGGAAGAAGAACGGTTTTGGTTTTGTAGGTTGGGTTTTGTGGTTAGGTTAGGGTATGGTTTCGGATTAGAGAGGGTGTGTGGTTTTGGGTTTTGAGTTAGGTTAGGTTGTGGTTTTGGGTTAGAGGGAGAGAGTATGTGATTTTGGGTTGGGTTAGAGATTTGTTATTAAAGTGGTTGGTTTGGTTTATTTTAATATATGTGGTAAATTTTTTTAAAATTAGATGGCAAGGTAGTCTTTTTAGGTTTTCTGTTAAGTTTGACTAACGGTATTAAAGGTCAGGGATCAAATGGCTATTTTAAAACTCGTAGAGTCCGAAAAAGAGAATAGACTAAAACTCAAGGATTGCCATTGATTTCACCTAATCTAAAACTCTATGGAACATTCCTCGCATTTGGATGGTGTCTACCGATGGCTAGAAACACAATCATTTTTAGCTGGTTCGAGTCTCCTTCACATTCCTTACAATGCAACCAATGTTCTCAGCAAACTCTGAACAACTTCATTCCTTGTCTAAAAAATGTTTCAATACAATACTCTTTTCCAATGTCCACTTCTTCTCTTCATCAGATTTTTTTTCTTGCAAGAACCAACCAGTGACAAAGGCAGGATTAATTTCACTCAGGGGCACCATTGAATGGAGCAACGGAAATTGACAGTGATTTCGTAGCAGAAGGATAAACGATTATCGAATTAAGGGTTTAATTATTATTTTTTAAGTTCAATGACTTAAAAGTTATAATATTAAAATTATATATATAGGACCTCATCTTATATAAAAACTATATAAAAAGACCTCGTTCGGGACCCCTGTGACCCCTTCCCTCCATCCCTGGAACCAACAAGTGTAAAATCCACCTTGGTAAAAAATGTATCCCAAGTCCTTTTCCCTTGTCAGCATTCAATAATTAATGCAATCTCCATATTGCCTTTACATATACTTAAATATCGTCATGTGTAGTTGGGAGCTTCTGAAAAATCCCTTGCCACTATCATGCCCACTATTTGATCTAATTGATCAAAATCTGATACCTTGCTTTCAATATACTACTAGAATTAGTTAGTACTTCATCATTCTCAACAACCTCACTTATTAGAATGAAGATTTCATCATCATCACTACCCTCTTCCTCACTCTCCTTTGTTTCTAGACTTGAATATTCCTTTTCAGCATTTGTTTGTTTGTTTGTTCTGTACTTTCTTTAAGAATTTGAATTTAAGCTAACCTTGCACCTCCAACCTCATTTAACATATCAAACAAGCCCGAATCATTCCCATTGCATTTTATGTCAGATGCTCGAGCACAAAGAACATGCATTGATATTTCCCTTAAAGTTAGAGTGTTGTTCCTCGTGTTACATTTTAAATCATTAAGAACATTAAGAAGCAAGTAAACTTACTTTAGAAGTTGGGCATTAGTTTTACCAACCATATCTCTTTAATGCTTCATACACTACATGCTAATGAGAAAACAACACTTCGAGTTATTTTAAATTGAAAACAAAACTAATATTACACATTATTAGGCCGTCCTAAGAATTTTTGAGTCCTTGGACTAAAATCAATTCAGTGCTCCTTTATCAATAGCATATAAATGATAATATTTATTTTAAATATTTAAAACAATAAAGTTTGGTCGTAGTTCAGTTTTGGTCTGGTCCTAGACTTTCGACTTTCGTTCAAGAAAAATAAAAAATCCCAGAAACTGCCTAAGTCAGGCACGACCCTGTTCAATGTGTCCAATTACAGTTTCGGTCCATATGTGGACAAAAACATCATTTTGGTCCTTTTCTTTACAAGTTTATCAATTATAAACACATGCACGTTGGAGAAACAAATCCCATTGCTGGCATTCATGAAATATGGCCAAGCCTGCTACCATATTTCTGTTGCGTTTACCAGATAAATAACTTGAACCATTTGTTGATTCGCTCAATGTATATGTTTATTGGGTTGATTTCACAAATACCTTCAAAAATAAAACTTGTCATTAAGAGAATATATAATCAATATTAAATTTAATAATTTTTGCTTTTGCACGTGCTTTTTTTCTTTTTTTCTTTTACTCTTTGCCTTACTCTATTTATTTTACGGTCAATTATGTCTTTCTAATTTAATTAAAATCTTATAAGAAATTTGAAACAAAAATAATTTATAGATAAATAAATAAATTATTTCTTTTGTTTTCTTCCCCCATCTTATTTAAATAGGAAAAATAATAATTAATTACAATAGTAATAGTGAAAATTTAATAATAATTTAAAATAATATTATCAACTAATAATTAATAATGGACAATTTTTATATAAAATCAGTTTTGATGAGTATAATAAAATAACAAAACATACATATAATCGATATGTTAATTGTTATTAGATGATACAGTCCACATAATTAATTTAATTCAGCACACTCTAGATCTTACAGTTACATTTTCCATGTGTGTAAGTCTGAATGTACTGGTTGAATTATGTTTGGAAGCCTTACGGTGTGAAATGAAATTAGAAAACATAATTGCAAATAAATTCCATGAAATTTTTAAGAATTCATTTATACCAAACACTATATTAGCAAAAATGGAATGAGCTCCTGAGAGACCGCGAGGGCATGGTTTCTATTGAAACAAGCTAATTTCCGCACGAAAACTTAGTTCTTTGTCACCGAACGAGACAGGCCAAAATCATAAGCCACACACTAAAATGTTCACTTCCACAACCTTACACTAAGTCTGTCATAGATAAATTATGCACATGGTGGTGGAATCTGAGTTCCGATATATTTAGCCATTACATTTTTACACGAGGAAGTGGCATGTCTTTCTCCAGATGACAGTTCCAAGTGAACATCTTCAAGATATATGTTTTGACATGGATTCCCACTGCTACATTCCAGTGACACTGCAACTGCAGATGATGAGGTCCCCCTTATGTTCTTGAAATATATATCACTTAACTTCACCCGAGACGGCGCCTGCAAAAGGTGTTCGATCATCTTCTGTCAGTATCAAATTGGTTGCAGGAATGGAATATCTCAAATGGAAAGTATTATGGACTCACTGTAGAAATACAAGAAGTGAATGGACAGTAAGCCTGATCTATAATTATAGGATTGGTGACATTGTTCATCACAATTTTCTCAAATGTCATGTTGGTTGCTGCACTGCTTCCTGGAGAATCAGCCCACGTATTAATCCGGATTCCATTCGTTGTGCTGCTCATTTTGCAGTCTCTGACAATTAGTCCATTTTCATCACCTTCGTTCTTATATCTTCCCAAGCTTCCAACACTGAAATCAGGATAGAAAAACCAATCTATATGTTACTAATTATGCAGATATGTTAATTGTTCGTATAAAAAGAACACAGGAAATTACCTGATTCCATGACCAGGACCACAACTGATGCCTGCTATGGCGACCTGAGAGTTGCCTTGTCCAATTGAGATGCAATCATCACCAGTCCCTATACGTGACCACGAAATATAAACACTAGAGCTTCGCTCTATGTGGATTCCATCAGTGTTAGGACTGTTTCCCGGTGCCGAAATCTTGAGCTTAATACCTTTAAAGTTCCTGCATTCCACTAGAGCCATGTGAAAGAACTTGCTATTCAAGGAAGTTACGTGCCGGACAACCGTCTTATTCATTCCCACAAATTTCACATTCTAGAGAAAGATGGAACAAAA
>CAODLS010374511.1:0-11389 GCA_948243855.1 Flueggea neowawraea
GATGGCATAAAGAAGAATAAACTATTCATGGAGTTTTATCTTCATAAAACAATATTTCATAGAAATGAAATGCCTCTTTATTATTAAATAAACCGAAATAACAATGTTTACATGATTGGGCTAGGGCACAAAACTAACACCCGTGGGACACTTGAGGAAGCAAATCCGTGAACAACTGAGTTCTTCCTGCCTTACATATGTTAGGCTTAGCCTTACGTACGTAAGATGCTTTGTTTCTCCCTTCTTGACTTCTGTTACTACCGAACTCGTCCTGGATCATTTCCAACACTTAACAACGTCCAACCTAACATGATTTCATCATGAACATCATACACCATCCATTGGTATTTCCAAAAGTCCTCCATGCCAAATTCGAAACTATAGGGATCATAATTTGAAAGTACGGGATATTACATACTTCCCCTCTCAAAAGAAATTCGTACTCGAATTTCAACAAAATAAATCATAGCCAAGATCAACGACAGATCTCCCAAAACAAACCCAATTCAGAATCTCGAATCGAAATTAGACGGGGTATTATAGTTTCTAAATTACCTTTTTTTTTCTCTAAGAAAATTGATGTTCTATTCAAAGTCAAAAAGAAAAAACAACGGTTATTAGTTGTTGATGGGCATTATAGAGGTTTTATTCAAAACCTTACATCTAAAAAGAGAAAGTGAACTATATTTTGTCACATTTAAAAATGAAAAAAATGACAATAGGAAAGTCGGATATAGGGGGAAAAAAAAAAGACAATAGGCTATTAATCACTCAAGTTCTTTTTCTTTGCATTACTTCTTATTATCTTGTCAAATGACTTCATAATAATTAATTCTAGAGTTAGTAAAACATCGACTCTCTTGCATTAGCATGGTGTTGATTTCTTTTTGTTTGCATAAGTGAAATTTATTTTCGCGCTGGAAACTTCCATAAATTCATTGATTGGAGTCAATTTGTAACAGTTTTACAAGTTCAGTTAGTGGCCTTACATATCAATGAAGAAGATAAATGCATTCCTTAGCCAATAATTGATTTTTCTGTTAACATGTAGAACTAAGTTGCATCAAATGTTGCCAACTCTTTACACCCTCCCCTCCCTCTCTCTCTAAGTCGCATTTCAGTTCAATCACTAATTTGCACGACAGTTTGTTAGAATTTCACTCCAAAAAGACATTTATACCGAGTATATTTATTCTTGGGGGAAATTCATTGATCATGCAACAATTACTGTGATGCCTATTGGCGATCTCAGAACCTTGTAGAAAAAAGAAAAAGAAAAGAAAATGAATGTGCAACTGAATTCAGAAATCTCAATGGTTGGTAAAAACATTGAAAGAAATAAAAGTGTAGCTTGAATAATAGGGAACTTAATGTGAAGTATTTATATATAGGTCCCATTTCAATTTTCACTAAATAGGTAACCTCATAATCATAACTCATTAGTGAAAAAATATATAGTCCCCTCCTACTCCAAGAAAATGCTGCACAATCAAATAGAAGCGTGGCTAAAATAGGAATACAAAAGGCTTAACAAATAAGAATTGCCACAGGCATGGACTGAAGAAGCTGCTGCTGCTGCAAAGCATTGAATTTTGAATGTATCAAAAAATTGAAATCATGGTGGGGCTATTGTTTTCAAATGCTTAAAGAAGGTGTAAGTCGAACTGGAAAGTCGATCAGAATTTGGATATAATCAAAAGTTGCTTTATGTATTTATATCAGACATTTGCTCACTAAAGACTTTGATGATTATTATTGTAACGTTTTGAAGGGAAGAACGAAAGGTTTTACCGTTTCTTTTGTGCGTGAATTAAACAGACGCTGCAAATATAATTCACAGCATTCACTTTTGGAAGGCCTTTTTTCTTTTCTTCTCCTAATTAGAATACAGTTGCACTCATATTTGATATGGATGCTATTTACAGACGTTTCTTTTGTGCGTGAATTAAATAGACGTTGCAAATATAATCCAGTTACGTGAAACTCTCATCAATACAATCATGTCTTTAAAACCAAAATTATAAATAATCTATCCAATTCATTTGAGCATTAATCAAAATTACTAAAAAAATAATTTTGAAATATTGCGTAAAAATAATTCGCAAATTATCAATTCGACATTTAAAAATTTTGTAACATTAATAAAAAAACTTGATTAATATATTTGAGCATTAATCAAAAGAGAAATAAAATAAAAAAGAATATTTAAAGTATCATTCAAAATAAAATATTTGATTTTTGTCCAAAACTCAATACAAACTCAATTAGTTTTGTCAAAGAATTATTCACAATATATCAATTCTATCAAAAATAAATATATTTATTTTTGAAAATACGATATTTCTAAGTATCATCCCATATATATGAAATTGTTATTCGTTTCAATTTTAATTAAGAATTTCGATTACAAAACAAACCCGAGTGACTTTTAATTAAGTTGATACATATATTTGTTGATTATATATGGAATACTCTTATATATTGTAAGAGTAAATATAATTGAACAAACCATATGCTTGTAATATTGCATAATTATATATTGGGAGTAAATAGAATTAAACAAACCACCTATGTTCTTTCTTTAATGCATGATTTTATTAATGAAATTTCATCTAACTGATTTGAAGGAGTTTTTAATATATATTTTAAAGAGTTCAGTGAGTTGATAAGCGAAATATGAAGTTCAGAGAGCTGGATGAATGTTGTATGAAAGTTAGGGGGTTAGATGTGTTCCACCATATTTTGGTATAGTTGGCATCCATGCCACCGATTTCATATCATCAAGCCGTGATAGAAAAATCTGACGTGTACAGTAAAAGTAACGGTGTTACGTTGAATGGACTGATAAGTGAAAATTAAAAAATAGAGTGGGCTGATAAGTGAAAATTACAGTTTAATAAATTAAAGAGATGTTGGATATAAGTTCAAATGATGGGTTTTAGATAATAGTTTATCCTTACCATAATTATTTAATTTAATTTATTTATAAAAGAAAAAATTAGTAAAAATAAATATTTTTATTTTTAAATATTATTAAATATGAATAAAAATAAATAAATATTTATTTAAATAAATATTTATTTAAATAATTTTAAATATAATATTTATGATATTAATTAGTAATTTAGAATCGATAGGATTGATGAAAGTATCAATTTTTTTTTGTCCCCCATCCTACATGTTATGACATGATGTAAGCTTGAGCTTCCACGAACACTAAGCCGCTGAACTGAAAAAAGGGCAACAAAAAAAAAAGCCGTGGCCACTCTGTGGAAGCCAGTCCACCACCAGGTTGTAGAAAACTGATTGGTCAAATAGAAAAAATAAATAAAAAAAAGTACTAATAAACGCAAAACAGAATCGCGAAAAATAAACCCTAACTCGGGCGTTGTATATAAAAACTAACCATTGTCGCTTCCAAAGCGCGTCTCTGATCCACCGAGCCTGTTTTTGAGAGAGCCTTCCCCGAAATCAACCCTCAAAAGTTTCCCAGAAAAACCAGACTTTCGATTCCTCCATAACCATCTGCCCCTCTCAACTCAACCCATATAATAATCCCTTCAAACCCTCATATTCTACACATCTCTTTATCTTCTTCGCTGTTTCGACAGGTCTCTCTTTTCTTTTTGATCTTTTCCAGGTATTCTTCGTCTCCTTTTCTTTCTCCCCTAGGGTTTGTTTTCTTTCGTGTTTGTGAAAAAGGTGGGATTTTCTTTAGGAAGGTGTTAATTGAGGTCCATTTTCTGGTTGCTCTGATTGATAATTTCTGCGAGTTGCGTTCGCATGATCTGATTAGATTTTGAATTGCAATTTTCGGTGACTTCTTTGATTAACGGTGTTAGTGGAAAATCTCCGGAATCGAATGAGGAGGTTTTTATAGCTTTTGCGGTTTTGGATTTGGGTTTTCTGTATTGAGGAAATTTTTGTGCGTAGGGTTTCATTTTTTTTATCTGGTAATTGTATTACAATTATCTGCGAAATGATCTTCGTTGGTTACAATTTTAGCCGGAAATATAAGCGAGATCTGCATTTATAATTTGTGAGATGGTATTTCACTTCTGTTGAGGTCCATCTTTGCCTTGTCAACGCTAACTGCGAGCAATATTTTTATAACATTTTATTGTTCTGATTTGATAATTTATTGCGAATTTTGTTCCTTTCATTTGTAGGTTTACGTGCTTATTCCTTCTTAAAGACTGCCCTTTTGTGCTGGAAGAGCAATGGCTACTTCTGTTGATATGTCTCTTGATGATATTATAAAGAAGAACAGAGAGAGAGGTAGAGGACGAGGTAGGGCTCGGCGTGGTCGAGGAGGACCAAGAGGGTCCTCTAATGTTGGAAGAATGTCAGGGGCAGTTCGTAGAGGTCCTCTTTCAGTCAATTATCGGCCATCGCAGTACACAATTGCCAAGGCAAGCTCAATTCTTGTGGATGGTTTTTGCATGTGAATCACAACCTGAGATGCTTAAGAAAATTCAATTGCAAGAGGATCTCTAATATGGCCTTAGTAACACAAAATACATTGGATCTCTAATGCAATTAGTACTGGAAAAGCTGAAAATGGCATCATTTACTGAAGCGTTACTCCCCGTTGCATTTATGTCATTATCTTGGGGTAAATGTTTAGAATTATGGGTGTTGAGTTGGGGCCTTTTCCACTGATCTGATTAAATACAGTGTATGTGGAAATCCTTTTTTTGATCTGCATTATGCAAATATTCTACATCCTGCAACTAAGTTGAGGGGCTTCATTAGGTGAATATTGCTGCTTGGTGCTCTCACAAGTAGCATAGCACCAGTTAACTATTTGACTCTATATGAGCCGTATTATATAGTCGTGTTTGATGTGCCGATTATTTCCATGAGGAGTTAGCGGTGTTTTCTCTTGCTATATGCAGAATCATTTGGTTCGAGACCTCAGATCCTCTTCTAGTTCATGGTGTTTTTGCAAAGGAGTTTCCTTTGCTTAACTTCAGAACTGGAGCTATCATCTGTGGCATTGTACCAGTTTAATATTTGCAGTGGGTTGAATCCTTTGCTCCTATCTACCATCTATTAGCTCAATACCACAAAGCTTGGTCACATGGTTGCACGGTTTCTTGAGCTTTTTACTAAACTACAGTTTGTTTTTTGAATTTGGGAATTTAGCTCGTCTGAGATTGATGAATTGAAGAAAGGTGGCCTGGTTATCTGGTCAAACACTGATGTGTTCTGTTTCCTTTCACCAGCCTCCTCGCAGGATCAGGAATTTGCCATGGCAGCATGATTTGCTAGAAGATAGCATTAGAGCTGCAGGAATAACAGGAGTAGAAGTTGGTACGAAGTTATATGTTTCAAACTTGGATTTTGGTGTGACCAATGAAGATATAAGAGTACATCTCAAGCTTAATATTTTTCATCTTGGATCCTTGAGCAGTGCATTTCTAAGCTTAAGTTTTCCTGCAACCCAGGAGTTGTTCGCTGAGATAGGAGATCTGAAACGATATGCTGTCCATTACGACAAAAATGGTCGCCCTAGTGTAAGTTCACACATGATACCCACTGGTTTATGTAATTTAATGTGCTGATACTTGGTGTGAATATTTAGTTTGGAAATTGGTTTGATTGCTCTGCTGCTCATTTTGAGTTATTTGATTTCCATTTTATGGTTTCATTGACGTGTCCAGTTATTTGATGGGGTCATCAGAACTATTATATGTAAAATATGATCAAGTATTGGACCTATGGGCTTGTTTTAAAATTTTCTGTAAAAAAGCAGTTTGTGAAAGTGGCTTGTAGTTTGGAATTGGTTTTTTGGAATGCATCTGATACATATTTTTTCTATTTATGCTTGGATTGAAATTTCTAATGTTACCCTTCGTATAGGAACTAGAGCTTTGCTTGGCATCATGAGTTGAGATGTAATAATTTTGAGCGTCCTTATTTTCTCTTGTTGGTTAAGGCCATTTTATTTTTTCGAGTTTGCCTTTAGGGAAACCTCTTTTAATGAGTTATGGGCATACTACTGTGCTCATGACTCATCATAAGCCGCTTTTCCCTTGGGATTAATAGAGGTGTTTTTGAAAGTGGAGACAGTAGGGCTCTTTACTAATTTCAGGGGATTATTTTTTAAAAAATGTAGTTTTGTACAACCAAAATATTTAGTTTTGCAAAAATACAAATCAAAATGAGCCCTAAGTTTGAATATTTTTTGTTTGATATTTTGGGTCTCTTATGATCCAGAAATTCTGAATTTTTTTTTTCTTTAATTGCCATGTTAAACAATTTCCACAGAAAATCTCATTCTTGGAATATGTTGGCAATGTTCTGTATTTACAGATTACATAAACTGTTACATGTAACTAAGGATTATATAATGCTGGCTCTCTCCTCTTTTGCTCTCTGTAGCATTTCTTTTCTTCTTCTTGTGCGTCATGCGTTATTTTCTTCTTGTTGGGTTTTGACATTAATACTCACTCAATATTTCTTTTCCATGGGTACTTATGCTAATCTTGTTTTATAATAGCTTATATCCTGTTTATTCTGTATCTCAATATCTTCTCTATATCATCTCATACAATTTAGACCCTGCTGACATAGTGGTCTTTTGATTAGAAATTAATGATTCTGTGTTGGTGCAGGGTTCTGCTGAAGTAGTTTATTCCAGAAGAAGCGATGCGTTTGCAGCTCTGAAGAAGTATAACAATGTCCTTCTAGATGGGAAGCCAATGAAGATTGAAATTGTGGGAGCTTCAACAGATGTGCCAATTTCAGCTCGGGTTAATGTAACAGGAGTAAATGGAAGGAGTAAGCGGACGGTTTTCATGACGTATGTAATCTGTTTCTTCTTTCATGTAGTAATTTTGATAAAATGAATTCAAATGATGAATGGTTATTGTGAGTAAGGATTTTTCTTCAAGTAATTTCTTTGAATGTTGTGGAATTTGAAAAGAAAGGTGTCAAATTGCTTGTGTGTGGTAGAAAGAAAAATGTGTTGCTGGTTCTGGGTGGTTGTGTTCCTTTGTGTTTAGATCTCTTTTGTCTGTGCCGGCTTGCTATCTGATTTTAGAAATCACATGGATTTATTTACACGTTTGTGCAAGACAGTATTGACTAACAATATTTGTTGATGCCTATGTCCTAATATATGACTGGATGATGTTTGTGTCACCTAATTTTGTTTCCGGAGATGCTATTGCCAACTAAGAACTAATTTGATGTGAAAATTTGCAGGCGTGGAGGCCCTGGACTAGGTCGTGGAAGAGGTTCTACTTCAGCTGCTATTAACCGTGGTGCTGGGTAAGTATTTTTTTATTAGTCATGTGCAGATGTACCGCGATGATGTGATTTTCGTTGATGAGTACTTGTGTCTTGGAATTTTTTTTTTAAGTTGATTCTTTATTCTTTTATCATATACTGTCTCTGATTATCAGTCAATGGTAGCCTACTTGTTACCAGTCAGTAGTTTGCTCAGTTTCTTGAACTGTCAAACATCATTATAAAGGTTTTATAAGAAGTTAAAACATATAGATTGTCGCTCAATAGAAAATAAACTGATGGAAAACTGCGGGACACTACTATTTTTATCTTTGTTCTTGCTTGGGATATAGTGGTTCATTTTTGAATTATTGTTTGTTGTGCTGCGGAGTTTCTTGCTATATATCTGTGATGCACATTCTACTGGATGAATTTTTTGTTGCTGCTAGTGTGGAAAAAAATTTTTTTTGACAGGAGTGTGGAAACATTTTGAATACATATTTTGCTATATCTGTTATAACGGCCTAGAATCTTTTCAAGTAGACGTGGTCTTGATGTTTGTACTTCTCCGCACATTAGTTGTTTGCTGTTATGTGATACATGACTGAATGTGTTGCTAATTCCAGTCAGAGAAGCCGCCGAGGGGGTCGTGGGGGTCTCAGGGGTGCACCTGGGGGTCTCAGGGGTGCGCCTGGAGGTGGTCGTGGCCGGGGACGACGTCAGGGGAAGAAGCAACCTGTTGAGAAGTCAGCAGATGATCTTGACAAGGAATTGGAAAACTACCATGCAAATGCCGTGCAAGCATAATAGAATATCAGTCTAATGAAAGCATAAATATACAATAGAACTTTGGTTGTTAAGAGTGGTGGTAGTTTATTTCCTTTGGTCCTTAGACATCAGATCTGTGTACTTTTTATTCTCTCTTTTGTAAATGATTGATGATTTTCTTTTGATGAGTGGGGTTTTTGTATTTGATATTCCATTCTATCTGATGTGTTGACCTTTGTTTTAACAAAATGAAGTAGGACTGGATATTTTATGTACTTGGCATAAGGAGTAACCCAAGAAATTCATGTAATAGAAGAGCTTTGCACATCTCATTACAAGCTATCTGCATTGATAAATGAAAACCTCGCAGAGATTATCTGCATTGTTGCTTTTTTCTTTTGCTGAATAGATAAATGAGACAAATGAGTGGGATTTGCTTTGAGATTAGATTGGATTTTTTTTCCTAGATAAAAAAGAAATTATGTAATGGACCAAAAGTTGAGGAGTTTGTGTGTGATAATCCTGGCAGTTAGAGGGTATTCAATGTAGATTTAGGCTAGGAGAATTTTTCATTGTTTTTAAAAAAAAAATCAGAGAAAAAAATAAAAAATTTGTAAAAAAAATGTTTATGTAAAACAAGATTTTATATTTAATCTCTATTCAAAATACTCGAATCTTCTTTTCTCTTGTTTTTTATAGAAGATTTGTTTTCAATTTTTTAAAATGAACATATTTTTTGAATATTTACTTTAAAAATATAAAAACAAAATTGAGAACAGAAAACAAAATTATTTTCTACACTATGGTTTTCCAAATATTTTGGGACCTATTTTATAAGGAAAACTGCATAAATAGAAAAAAAATGGTCAAATTTAAATTTAAAAGCACACCATCATTAATTTTTATAAAAATGGAATCACGTAGCAAAATATTCTTAAAAGTGCCACTTCTTTGACCTGTCGCAAGAAATTGCAAAAGCCTCACGAGATGACGAAAATATCGTGTGAAAAGTCTTTCCATAAGTTGTAACAAGGCAAAAGTCAGCGCTAACTAAGGTTCCACATTCACTTCTTCGTTCACAACCAATTCTCATGTTCCCGTTTTCTTGAAAAGATTTTTCACCACTTCATCCCAGTTTGTCGTTTCCCCTGTGGATTTTGATTCACCTTGCTCGGTTTGATACTCCGGAGGCTTCGCTTCCTCGTCTGCTTCTTTCGCTTCTGATTCTGGAGTTTTCACGGCGTGAGGTATGTTCAAACTGACAGCTCTTTCCAATGCGTCCTTGTGTTCTTTTTCAATTGTTTGCAGTCTTTCCAGTTTCTGTATCTTTGGTGGCGTCGTAACAGTCTCTGAACTAATCTCCTTCATTCTCTGTGGGAAGTTAAATCATGTTGTTAATTCTGAATCAATAAATATTCAGACTCAAAGCACAAGAGCTTAAATAAGTTTTGCAAATTGAGAAAGATGACGTTTCTCAATGCAAACTAAGCACATTCAATATTTTTTTTAAGCAAATGCAAAGAAAAACAATTTGGGGTAAAAATTTGCAATCGTATAAGAAGTTGCATTTTAATACATTGATAATGACGAAAGTTCATCACTAGAATCGATATGTTTTCACAGGCAAAGTTAAAACAGAAGGGAAAAAATTGCTTCACATAGATGCTCATCTCAGTGAATTAACAAACATTGCCATTTGCTTCCAGAAAAGCAAAAGACAGAAACCAGGGGGAAAGGAATTCAAATCCCACCAGACAGACCGTGAATGAACAAATTAGGATGTTATCAACGTGGCAAGCAGCAAACCAAGTTATCTGAAAGATAATACGCACTGGTTTCCATCGTATGGAATTAAATCACCATGAACGGAACAGTAAAAGGAGAAAGGCTTACATTCGATGCCTTCCTTGCTTCTTTTTCTATCCAAACGATTGCATGATCTGATGTGGCATTGCATGATAAGACAATGTGTTCAAATCTTCCATCTACGGGAATAGCTGTTCTGACCTCGGGAGGAAACCTTCCACACCTGCTACAAGAATAATGAGCATTGCCTATGACAACAGCAACAAATTAAAAAAAATGGAACAAAGGACATATTATAATCTAAATAATGCCACTTTGTCAGAAGTTTGATGTGCAGATTTGGTATGACTCAATGGATTCAATTAGAAGTAATAGCTTGGAAATCTCTAGGGGCTTAGTTGCAAGAACAAAGTTACTGAAAACATTAGACTCTCAACAGATAGAGACGGATGGGTAACACCTACAAGTCCTAGCAAGAATAAAAATTCTCACTGAAAACTTATACAACCATAATTACATGCCATGACTATAAAAAAAAAAAGGCTTATTTAATGTTCTTCAATCTTCATCTCTCTCACTGTGTATCTCGACACACCCACACATGGAGCTCCAGTATCTCATACATGCTTCCTTTCTAAACCTTGTTAGTCAAAGAGTTATTACTTAACTAATAATAAGATTATTATCAATTTTAGGCATGGGTTTCCATTTGCAAGACATGTGGTTATCCATCTAAGTCATGGAAAGGTACTACACATGTCACTGTTTTTGTTTATTTGTTGACACTCTCAATAAGATAAGGCAATAGCACCCAAAATTGCCAAAATGCTAAATGAAATGGTTCATGTTACCCATGAAAATGGAGGCTAAGTTCAGCAACTATTATGACACAACATCTTGGTGATGCTATTCCCTAAGATACATTGGTCCAGGCTCTCAGTTTATGCGGTTATTGATCCTGACAGAGTAATGGCCACTAAAAACTTGTCATGCTTACACACCAAACAATGAGATCCACAGCAGCTAGTAATTAGTCTGTCAGTATGTTAAATAATGACTAAATGAAGGGAAGGCATTCTCAGTGTGGGAGAAAATTTTAGATGATCCATAATTTGTATATCGAATTAACCTTAGAAAAAAGATGTTACTGTGCAAGGTACAATCACACTGAATGGGAGGATAGCTATAAGTTGGAGCTTAAAACTGCACACATAAAAATAAGTTTAGTTATTGTTTTTGAATGCCTAAGGGATGCCTAAGTTGCATGTAATTGTGGCTTAAATATAGGTCTTCAAACTCTGGTTTGATTGAATTACTATTTTTGAGTACAGGAATTGGTAAAATTTTAACTAATTGTCTTATGGTCGATTTGGATGTCATGAATATTCATGAGTGAGAAAAATTTCAACTAAGTGAGTATTAACACACAAGAAAGCACATGAAAACTGTCATTACCTGCAAAATTTTCTTTCTACAATGTGATACATTCGTCCAGGCGCATACAATCTTCTTGGGTCTCTAAGCTTCCTAGCTTCAGGTATGAAGGTATCCTTCAAGCAAACCAAAAATAACAAGCAGG